>JBBPBX010051817.1:0-18752 GCA_038048925.1 Garcialebias charrua
TCTATTCATTTTGATGAGTCTCGCCATAGACTTCAAAATTTATTAGGAATACCAAATCCTACGTCGTTCGTCTAAAAGACAACAGACATTTAGATCAAACTATATTTCATTTTATGTTAGTTTAACCTAAACTAAGTAATGAATGGAGGAATAGTTTGGAATTAGAGGCCTTCGTTACAGAAGCCCTCCAAAATTCTATAGGTACAGATCCCTATACCTAATTTATAGATTTGATCCACCCCTTAATTGGTAATTGTAGCTGATCTAAACCATGATAGCTTACATACCAGGTGCATATAGGTAAGGCTTAATGTAAAATCCCAATCATAAGCCCACCTTAAAAACCACATAAATGCATGACACATAGAACCAGAGTGGCACGGACTGGAAACCAACCAGCCTCCAACCATCGATGTGGGGACCTGCAGCTCCAACGCTTGGTCTTCAACCTTCATCCAAGGGCCGCCTCCTCTGCGTCAATCGAGGGATCCCCTCTACATGCTGATTATGAAAACAATTGTTGCTGATCATTCAACAAAACTAATCGTTGGGGATTTACTGCTGTGGAATTACCGCTGTGGATTATAAGACTTTGCTTTCCAAGGGATCACAGACTTTGTTTTCCAAGAGTTAACAGACTTTGTTTTCCAAAGGATTAAAAGCTTTTCGCAATGGGATTACCTACGAACAGTATGGAATTTCCAAAAACTTTATGGGATTATAATTTTTGATTTTTTTTTTTCCACTTGCTGGATTACTTCAAGATCAAAGACAGTTCAAGGTTTCCTTTCGTGTTGGACCCCATCCCCAAGGACTGGCGATGGCTTCCAAAAGGGGGGAGATGTAGTGGACCTACCCAGGGTCAAATTAAGGTTTTTGAACTGTCCAGTGATGACCTTTACTGACCTCTCAGTAAAGCAAGACATTTACTACAAAATTATTCATTTAGCTATAATCTGATAACATAGTCACCAATAAGAGACTATTTCTATCTTTGATTTTAGGCTGATGTGATCAAATGAATAATTTTATTTGTAAGAGCATCAGTACATTTTAATGTCAGATAAATCAAATACTCTGCTTAATTCAAAATGTTGTACATGGAGGATTTCTCCTCTCCTCTCGAACTTGCATGTGAAGATAAAAGGAACACTTTATCTCATTCATTTTAGCTTGAGCTCAGGACAATCTAGACATCCAGAGACTTTTGTTTTTGTCCTATTTAATAATCAAGCTATTATCATTAATAGGTCCCATATGTAATGCTTAATGACGTTGTTTTAATCAAACCAACAGTATTTTGTTAAAGTGTTAAAGCAAAGGAATCAGTTTTATGATAAAATGCTGACATCTGAAACTAACACTTTATCTTTCTGACAAACTAATCTTTTGACCCCCTTTCAACATGTTGATGTCATCCTCACATCAACTTATGATGCCATTCGGCCAATCAGAAAGAACACATTTTCTGGGTCACGTCTCAGTTAAAACCTTCACATCTTACTTTCTCTGAAAGTCTGCTGGAGTAAGCCTCAAACTATGGTCTTCTCCAAAGAACTGATGATCGTCTAGTCACACGCTAAGGACACGTCATTCAGTTAAAAGATTTATAACATGCCTGTTATAAATCTATTTCAAGCCGTGAAAAGCTCTCTTTTATTGACATTCCTTTAAGGAACGTCTTATCTTGGAAACACCACCAGGAGCTGCCGTTACTTTCGGTTCGAGTCAAGGCGCACGTCTGGAGACGCTGAGAATGGTAAACGAACTGACCAAACTGGACCGAGGGAGACTGACCATCTTCACGAGGTAACAAGTCGTCAAATGCTTTGCCAAGGGTACCAACGTGTAGCTTTAATCGGCCGGAGAACTGCCATGTTTCTGGTTAAACACATCAAGATAACTCCCTAAAACTCTTAACTTTTCTTCCTCCATAAATCTTTCCTATTTCTTTTCCCTCTCAACCTAAGCTGGAAACTATATTTTTTAAGTTAAAGAGCCCACAGACTAAATATGCTTAACATCTAATATTTATGTCTGTTGTGTTAAATTTAAGTGTGCTGACGTATTTGAATTGAAAGAAAGTGAAATCATGTCAATCAAGTGTAATGGTGTTAATTTAGTTGATTTATTTTAAATAAATGATAGTGTCTCTTTGACATATCAAACTAAGTTAACGTCTTTGTCACTTAATGGCTTTGTGTATTTATCCATCATAAAGATCACAGAAATATTGGGTAAACTGAAAAAGAACAGAATCCGTGAACATTTACTATTCAATCTGAATAAGTAGATTAATTAAGGATAAAGAGGTCAGTATTTAATATTGACCTCCTCATTAATTCTTACAATATTGAAGTTTTGACAATAAAGTTGACTTTGACTTTGAGAAGCACAAATAACATGAGATGGTGATATGCACCGGGAGGAGACCCAGAGGAAGACCCAGGACGCGCTGGAGGGACTATGTTTCTCGGCTGGCCTAGGAACGCCTTGGGATTCCCTCGGAGGAGCTGCTCCAAGTGGCTGGGGAGAGGGAAGTCTGAGCCTCCCTACTTATGCTGCTATCCCCGCGACCCAACCCCGGATAAGCGGAAGAAGATGGATGGATGGATGGTGATATGCTCCAGCGAAGAGTAGCACTGGACTGTAGCCTTAAGTAGGGAGAGATCCTCATCAGGTGTATGACAACCAAGTGTTGATGACCAGCGGCCATCTTGGAGGAGGGGCTGCAGGCAGTGGTACTCTTAGAGTACCTCCTCCTCAAGAATCGCCTCCAGGCGACCTGCGGCATTTCTCAGGGTGGTTCCTAAAAAAGGAAGTGATGAGACTGTGGTCCAGAATGAAGGACCTATGGATCCAAGACATCTCGTCTGGGCCATACCCCTCCCAATCGACGAGGTACTGGAAACCTCTACCTCTACGTCGCATAACCAGAATGGTTCTGACCGTGAACGCAGGGTGATTGTCAATCAGGCGAAGCAACGGTGGGAGGTTGGAGGGGGGACACAAGGGACTCACAGAGACGTGTTTGACCTGGGAGACGTGGAACGTAGGATGAATGCGCATGGACCTGGGAAGCTGGAGTCTAACTGCGGAGGGGTTAATGATTCTAGTGATGGGGAAAGGGCTGATGAAACGGGGTGCCAACTTACGGGGTTTGTCCTTCAAGGTGATGTCCCGGGTGGACAACCAGACCTTTTGACCCACCTGGTAAGAGGGTGCTATGGAGCGATGACCGTCGGCGGGCTTCTTTGTTTGAGCCGCAGTGCGCAGGAGGGTTGCCTTGGCCTGGCGCCAGATGCGGTGACAACGCCTGAAGTGATGCTGGATGGAGGGAACCGTGCAATCTGTCTCCAAGCTGGAGAACAAAGGGGGCATATAGCCTAAGGAGGCTTCAAAGGGGGACTTACCTGTGCCCGAGCATCTATGGGAATTGTGGGCGTTTTCCACCCACACCAGGTGCTGGCTCCAGACTGACAGGTTCTTTTCTACAATACATCGAAGGGTGGTCTCCAGCTCCTGATTGCACTGTTCAGCCTGACCATTGGACTGTGGGTGGTATCCTGAGGTGAGACTAACAGAAGCTCCTGGAAAGTTACAGAAACAGCGCCATACCTGTGAGATGAATTGAGGGCCACGGTTGGACACCACGTCCGATGGGATACCGTGGATCCAGAACACATGCTGGGTCATGAGTTGTGCAGTCTCAAGGGCCGAGGGAAGATTGGGGAAGGGGACAAAATGGGTAGCCTTTGAGAACCGATCAATAATTGTCAGTATGGTGGTGTTACCATCAGAGGGTTGCAGGCCTGTGACAAAGTCAATGGCAGTGTGTGACCAAGGATGGCTAGGGGTCAGCAGTGGCTGCAGGAGTACAACAAGGGGCTGAGTACCAGACTTATTCCTGGCGCAGGTAGCTGTGATGAAGGCTTTAACATCAGAGGACATGGAGGGCCACCATAAATGTGCTTTGGCCAAGGAGAGCATGTGGGTCGTACCTAGGTGACAAGACAGTTTATTTGTATGAAGCCAGTGTAGTACCTTAGTCCTCATGCAGGTTGGGACAACCAGGGTTCCAGGGGTCCACCTCCAGGGTCAGGGTCAGACTTGAGGGCCTCTCTGAATTCACCCTCAACAGGTAAGGAGAGAGTCCCAACAACACATACGGGAGGAACAATAGTCTGCTCTGGCTCAGGGACGTCGTGGGGGGGGACGACGAACTGGCGGGACAGTGCATCGGACTTGACGTTCTTAGAGCCGGGTCTGAAAGTCAAAACATAGTTGAAATGGTTGAAAAACAGAGACCATCGTGCCTGGCGTGGAGTCAACCGTTTAGCCTCTCTGAAATAAGTGAGGTTCTCATGGTCAGTCCAGATCAAGAAAGGGGTCTCAGTGCCTTCTAACCAGTGCCGCCATTCCTCGAGAGCTAGTTTGACTGCTAGGAGTTCGCGGTTGCCAACGTCGTAGTTTTTTTCATCTTGGGATAAACGTCTTGAAAAGAAAGTACATGGATGAACCTTGTTGTCATCAGGGGACCTCTGGGAGAGTACTGCCCCCACCTCTGTGTCAGAGGCGTCGACCTCGAGGATAAACTGATGCTTGGGGTACGGATGGCAAAGGATAGGTGTGGATGAAAATAACTCTTTTAATTTACAAAAAGCTACATGGACCTTAGGTGTCCAACAGAAAGTCTTGGAGGTGGAAGTAATCTGGGAAAGGGGGCTGCGACAGGACTGTAATCCCTGATAAAACGCCTATAAAAATTGGCGAACCCCAAAAAATGTTGTAATTGTTTCCTGGATTCTGGTGTTGGCCATCTGACAACTGTTCTAGTCTTCTCAAGGTCAGTTCTACAGCACCTACCATCAAAAATGAACCCCAGCAATGAAACTGTGGGAACATTAAAACTCTCTCAGGTTTAAGCCCGCAGATTTGCGGGCATGACATCATGACTATAAATAGACTATTTAAACGATGCACACCGCATGTGAAGTGTTCCATTCAAGTCTGTTGGACACCAGAGACTCAAACTTTATAAAAGTAATGTTTTTATATTGATTTTGTTTTGTATTTACTTCAAAATACAACCAGAAATATGACAGATAAATGTTACCATATTTTTGGGTGCATGTTACTCATGTGTAGAGCAATCAGTTGATGATTTATTACCAAAAAGTCAATGAATTCAAAATGAAACTCATATTTCGGATTTCCATGAACACAACACATTTGTTCACAACCAATCAGAAACGTTTTTCCTTCATGTTGTCTCCTGATCGGAGAAACACAGAAACAGCGTTTTTTTGGGGGGGGAGGGAGGAGAAGAAACCCAGCACTCTTACAGGTCAGTCTAGCTGTTTTATTTGGTTTTTTGATGTATTAGTGAGAATTAGTGTGTGTGCAGAGTTTTGTAGTAGGTTTGTGGTGTGTTTGTCAGAATGAAAGGGGAAAAAAACACAGAGAATTTGTGAGGAAGATACTTGTTTTGACACATAGTGTAAATAGTGGTAAAAAACGCATGGGAAATTGCCCAGTTTATGATGTAAAATTATGTATACTAATTTGTTTTTTACTAAGTTTGTACACAAGTTCTTAAAGTATACCAATGAAATTTTCATTTTAGGCTGTCAAAATGGTTTGTTAAATATTTTTGTGAATTTCATAGTAAACATATCAATATTTTACTAACACGGATTTCATTTTTTTATGTTATTTTTGCTCCAATGTGATAATGCATTTTGTCAAAATGAAACAAAGACTGTAGAATCATGAAGCTGAGGGTTGCTGAAAAAGATGATACCAAATAAGGCAAGTTAAATAGTTTTTATGATGAAAATATAAGGGTAAATTCAAAATTATACCAAAATAGACATTTAGACCTCGGACCTGCTAGGGTTTAAACTCATACTTCTCCGCTTTAACAAATAACAGATTTTCTAGAGTCTCTGAAGAACCATGCATACTTGTTTCACATGTTGCAAGGGGTCATGAGAATAAACGAGAATGTCATTGAGGTAAACAAAGACGAAGTCGCCGATAAAGTCTTGTAACACGTCGTTCATGAGGGCTTGAAACACAACGGGGGCATTTGTTAAACCAAACGGCATAACTAAATACTCAAAGTAGCCAATGGGGGTTCTGAAGGTTGTTTTCCACTCGTCACCCTCTTTAATGTACACAAGGTGGTAGGCATTTCTTAAATTGAGCTTGGTAAACACGGTTGCTGTTTGTAGCTGCTCGTGAAGAGAATTGATCAAGGGAAGTGGATATTTATTTTTAACGGTTATGTTATTCAAACCTCTGTAATTGACACAAGGCCGAAGGGTCTTGCCTTTTTTAGAAACGAAGAAGAAACCTGCCCCGACAGGGGAAGTAGAAGGGCAAATATACCTGAGTCTAAAGAATCGTTAATATATTTCTTCATTGACTCTCTCTCTCTGAGCCTGAAAGGTTGTAGAGCTGGCTTGATGGCAAAGGGACGCCAGGAAGCAAGTCAATGGAGCAATCATATGGACGATGAGTGGGGAGAGACAGAGCTCTTTGTTTGCTAAAAGCTGTCGCTAGGTCGTGGTAATCTGTAGGAACAGCAGTGAGATCGCCCTTCAGGAAGAGAAGATTGAGGGTAACTATAAACAGCAGAACATAGACAATGCTTAAGGCATTTATCACTCCACTTTTCTACTCGACCAAGTTCCCAGTTAATATCAGGGTTATGGCTCTTAAGCCAGGGGAAGCCCAAAATAAGTTGAGATATTGGCGAATCGAACACAAAGAAGTCATTCATTTCATGATGATTGCCATAGATAATTAAATGCGATTCTGTGGTCTTGAGATGTACTTGCGCTACATCTCTCTA
This sequence comes from Garcialebias charrua, assembly GCA_038048925.1. NCBI lineage: Eukaryota > Metazoa > Chordata > Actinopteri > Cyprinodontiformes > Rivulidae > Garcialebias > Garcialebias charrua. The sequence goes on from JBBPBX010051817.1 coordinate 6,860, forward strand.
GTTAAGCCAGAGACAGAAACAGGAGAGATTTCACGAGTGGGAAGAGAGTATTTCTTAACCAGGTCTAAACTTGTGAGATTTTGTTCAGCACCGGAATCAACTAACGCGGACAATGACAGGTACTGATTGTTTGTTTGAATGACAGTGGGGAGCAAGAGTTTAAATGGGGAGGTTAGAGCTGAAGTACCCACCAGTATCTCCCGCTTTACTGATGGGTGTTCTCGTTTCCCCGAAACGGGCAGTGAGGCAGATAGTGCCCAGGATTACCACAGTAAATACGGAGATTAGCGCTCATACGCCACTGTCTCTCTTCAGGAGACAGTCATGCGCACCTGACCTGCATGGGTTCAGGTTCGGGTAGGGCGAGAGTGTTTTTCTTGGGAACTGGCAGTGACGCGTTAAGACCAGGATCCGGGGAAGGCTGGGTCTTGTAGTTCTCTCTAAACTGCTTAAAGACGTAATGTTCACCTGGGAGGGTCGCAAACCCGGAAGTGGAAGGTCTCTGGGAGTTGTAGTTCGACTATCTCCTTCTTTCCCGGAAGCGGTCGTCAAAAGCGATGGCAAGGTCGATTAATTGATCAAAACTCTCAGGTTCGTCCCGGATGCAATTTGGTCCTTGAGGTGATCAGACAGAGAGTTTAGAAAGGTACCTTGTAAGGCTAGCTCGTTCCATCCAGTCTAGGCAGCGAGGAGCCATTATTTCAAGGCATATTCAGAGACCGCACGACGGCCCTGACGTAGGTTTAACAGGCACTTTGTGGCATTTGGTGCCTGCAAGGGACAATCAAAGATCCTTCGAAATCCTTTCAGAATTTGTTCGTTGGAAGCAGGGGGTTAACATGACTTTGGAGAAATGAGTTGGCCCATCGAAGAGCGTTACCTTTAAGTTGACTGATGAAATAAATAATCTTGGCTACGTCCAAGGAGTAAAGGGAAGGAGCCCCTTTGAAGGCGAGTCTACATTGTAACAAGAACCTTCCACTCTGGTCGGGGTCTCCTGCGAAGAGCTCAGAAGGCTTTACGATTAGCTGCTGGGCAAGGGAAGCTGGTCCAGGAGTCTCATGAGGAACAACAGGAGTTGATGGGATGGTAGGAGCTGGAGGGGAAGAGGGTTGAAGTTGTTGTTTAATAGAGGAGACCATATATACCTCAGAGTTCCTGTAGGTTGGATTGAGCGGTACGTTGTTGGGTCAGGACCTACTACAACATTTCATCTAATTTGTTGATCCGCTCCACCTGAGAGACGGCAAGGGTCTGCTCGCTCCTGGTCTCATTCTGGGTCTTGTTTGGCTGGAGCATTTCTGTTATAAACTCGAGGAACACAGATTAGTATGAGACCCAGAACGAGACAGACACAGGCAGGTACAAAATAACAGTGTTTATTATTTACAGCTTTTCTGTAGCTCCTGAAAGAGGGGGAAAATGGTCAGAGAGGGTTTTACAGGAGAACAGGTAGATGTTGTTTTCTCTCTTATACGTTGAGGGGCGATGTTTGGTCCAACCTTCAATCCTTAGGAGAGTTGCAGAGAAGGAACACGTCCAGAGTCCAGTTGGATGAGGAAGAAAGGCAACTGGTGTGGACAAGGCACAAGGGAAACCAAGAGGGGTCACGAGGAGAACCAGATCAGAGCACGAGGAGAACCTAGGATGGGTCACAAGGAGGACCAGGCCAGGGCACGAGGAGAATCCAAACGGGTCGTGAGTAGGATTGGGCATCGTTTGAATTTGAGCAATTCCTGTTCCGATCTTTGTTTCGATTCCGATTCTTTTTGATTCTCGATTCCGATTCTTTTTATAGGCGGAGTTAAAAAAAGACATGTCAATTCAATTCAGTTCAGTTTATTTATACTGTATTGATCCAAGTCACAACAGAAGTTGTCTCAGGGCACTGAACAGAAACAATCAAATATAAAAATAGTAAGTTAACAGAATCTTTAATATAAAAATAAAGTTAACACTATTTATCTGAGGAGACTACTTTGAGTTTAACTCCATCATGTTATAAAAGAGCTACAGTAGTTAGCCAGAGTTCTTTCAGGATGAAATAATTTGAACTTCTGTTTGAATTTAATGCTATGAACTTTTTCCTTTTTGTTAAATTTACTATGAATTTCTCATAGGGCTATTTTCAACCAGTATATAAATATCAAACTTATGAACTTCAATATGTTATGAGTTTTATTTTCGCAGGGGTACACTTTTACAAGAGAGCTTTATGTTTGAAAACCTCAAACATATGAGACATATGAGGTTTTCAAACATAAAGCTCTCTTGTAAAAGAGATATTGACACTGGACATGTGGAAATGTGTTTCCATGAGTCATGGAAACACATTTCCACATGTCCAGTGTCTGATATTGCAGTCATGTTACTGAGCTCCCACTAATGGGCTAACCTGGTTCCACTACCAGCAGCAGGATCCTCAGACAGAACAGCTGGTGGAATACCCTGGTCCATCTGCAGCCCTCTCTTCATGGACATGGAGCTGTGACATTATGTTCTGTGAGTCTTCCTCAGCTAAAGGTTCATCCAGTGGAGACTTTCTGGACAGACTGCAGGGAGGAAGTTCCTAAACAAACAACAGGTTTATCAGTATTATCAGTAAAAAGAGATTATTAAATCAATTTTTAAGACTGAGAATGTGTACAATTATTAGCTCTGTTGTTATTGCCTAACTAACCTATTCAATAATTCTTCGAACTGTGACATTCACTCATAATGGAATGAAAAAGAACATAAACAGAAATTATATAATAATGAAAACTAGAGACATTAAAACATTAAAACGGCTCAGGACAAGAAGGTCTCAGGTTCGATCCCAGGTCACTGCATACCTCATTGTGTCCCTGGGCAAGACAATTAACCCTGAGTTGCTCGCGGTAGGACAGGCAGCGCCTTGCATGGCAGTCTACTGCTACCAGTGTATGAAAGTGTGTATGAATGGGTGGATGGTTGGTACTGTGAAGCGCTTTGGGGCCCCTCAAAGGGGGGGCTGGAAAGCTCTATATAAGTGAGCTCCATTTACTATAAAAGACACTGAGAGAACTTTAAATGGATTAATAATGTTAATAATTGTTGGATTTGCTTAACTATAGTAGTAAAGTGTCTGAGTGCAATTTAAGTGCAATCCATGGCAGGAGTTGAATCCACATCTGAAAAGGGATGCAACCTTTTCACAATACAGTATATGCTGTAACTGTTCTGTGGCACTCTTCTTCATTCAGTTACACTGACATATTTACCTTGGACACTGGTGAACACCGTGGAGCCATTTCAGGTCGTTTGTCTAAGAAAAAAATATGAGCTAACATTAGCATTATGTTTGTATTTGAGCTGACATACCGCTTTAAGTGGAGTATAACTTGCTGCCTTAATGTTGGTATGAGACATAATTTATAGTTTTATTTACCTGATGGAACCAAAGAGGCAGCGAAAAGTCTGGCGGAATATTTTGCAGACGGACCACACTTCTGGTCGGACACGAAGCGAAAATAATCCAGTGGAGCGCGTCAAAGACGGGCCACTATTTTACTTCTCCAACCTCCTTTGCATGATAGAAAATTATTGCAAGTGCCACACTGACCTGACTGGTCATTTTATTCAAGTTAAGCCAAACTTTCGACCGCTGATGCACACTTCCGGTGGTTCCCTTATCAGTCTTGTTACTCGGTACAACATATCACTATGGGAAATTGCACCCGCACAGTTTACATGAAGGAATACAATCACGCCTTTAGGGCAGGGGGCGTCAGCGTCGCACCAGAGGCCCCACCCTCTGTGTACTTAAGCCGCTGACGCCAATCCATCGATCTCTTATTACCCTTCACCTCGCTTAAACCTGAACTCTCTCTCTTCGCGGGACTTCTCTGTTGCTTCATCGCTCGACCAGAGATGAGCTTGCTCCCTACACAGAGCGCATAGAGAATTATTCCTGCGTACTGCTGGGCTAGCGAAAGCTAGTCCGACACATTTTTCCTTAACCTCAAAGTTTTTTCTTCTCCTCTTTCCGCAGACTGCTTCGCTCAACGGCGCAAACTGCGTCACGCCGCTACCTCTGCTAACTTGTAGCAAGGCTAGCCAGCGAAAGTGACGCGACGGAGGAGACATCTCAAATTAGAAGAAAAAGGATCTTGGAAGGACTCGCTCGTCTTATCTCGGACATGCCTCCGGAGAAAGGAAAGCGAAAGACAAGACTTCTAAAAAAGACCAGCAGGACGGCGAGCCCGACCTCGTGCGCCTACCCCACCGGATGCGGTTTTTCCCTCTTAGCGATGGACACCCACGAGGACTGTCACGTCTGCTTGGGGATGTTACACGCAAACATGGCGTTGGACGCACCCGAGTCTTGCCCACACTGCAACCAGATGCTGGAGGCGGTGAGGAGGCACCGGGCAAACTTCATCGCTAAGGCTATGGGGGCTGCTGCGGTGCCAGCGGACATGGACACCACTGAACCTCTGACTCCCACGTTGGAGCTCGAGAGCATGGCTTTGGATGACAGCACCCGAGTCGAATGGGGCAACAGCCCAGATGTGCTGGCCTCCATGGTGGACTTAACTGTCGAATTTGACACTCGAGGTATGATGAACGAGGACGAGATCTCGATTTCAGCCTCAGGGGAATTTTCTGCAGACGACGCCGACGTCGGGTACGAGGAACAGGGAGAAGACCTCTCCCGCACCCCGGTACCTGTGCTCCCGGAGACGGACTTTCCCATCCCTGCTCTGTTCGACTTGTGTCACAGAGCAGCGGACATGCTGCAGATCCCATGGCCGGAGCCTCCACCTCGTCAACAAGTCACGAGGTTGGCAGGAAATTATTTTTATTCAAAGTAGCAGGCCGCCACGAGGCAAAGGATGCCCGTCTTCCCGGACTTCCTCACAGAGCTGACTCGCCCCTGGGCTTAGCCCAGAGCTCCCATGCTGTTGCCGCTCTTGCAGTTTCTGGACGTGGACTGGATTGATGAAGTGGGAATAGCCAACGTGCCTCAATTTGAGGACACGTTGGCATCTCATTTGTCTCCCAAGTCATCCAGGACAAAACCAACTCTTCCCAGCAAAGCCTGTCGAGCCTCGGCTTCTCTGCTCGAGAAATGCTACAGGGCTCAGGGCCTTGCAGTGCGTGCGATGAACGCATCTGCAATGATGCAGTCGTACCTGGCTGAAAAACTACAAGAGCTCCAGGTAACGGCAGACAAGCAAGCTGCCGCCGAGCTGCTGGATGAAGCCTACAGGGCAAAAGACTTTGTGCTCCGCATGATGGGGACAGCAGCTATTGCACAGGGCAAAGGAATGGTGGAGGTGGTCATCGCAATATGCCATCTGTGGATGACCCCGACTGACCTCCCGGAGGGACCGAAAATTCCTTTTCTCCACCATTCAATAGAACCAATGGGGCTTTTTGGAAAAGCGCTCTATCAAATTCAGACCAGGCTGGACCAGAGACGCAAACAGGCTGAAGCTCTCCGGATAGGCATCCCCAGGAGAACCTTCGCCCCTCCCTCAGGGAGTCAGCTGGGAGCAGAGCACCGCAGCCTCGACACCACTCAGCTACACGTGCTCCACCGCAAAAGCGGCCGACGTACGAGGTTGAGCACCGGCAGAGACCACCGTCGGCTCCACCTCGGACCAAACACACCTGGAGTAAGAACAGATTTGTTCCCGTCAGGCGGAACAGTACAGAACCTCCTCGGCGAATCGGGACACCAAACAGAAGCGTGCCTGATGAACCAGGTTCACTTCATAACTTTACACGATCACCCGCCCACGCTGTAAGGGAAATGATATTTTCAAGTCCAGACTTTGTTTGTAGCACGGTACAAAAAGCTGGTGATTCTGTTTTAGACACAAATCATGTTCTTTCTGCTGTGAGTGAAATAAAGTCAAATATGTCGTTACACATAAGCACGAATAAAGTTAAAAAAACAGACTCTGTGTTCTTGACTCACAAAAAACAACAAAAAACAACAACAACAAGCACAGTAACATCAGCAGAACAGTCCCCTCTGTTCTTCCAGCCGACATAAAGTGTGAGGGCCATCTTCCCCCCCTCCCTCATGGCTCACGGGATGTTAGCCTAATTGATAAACCCTAGCAGGGTACCTCTGTTCTGTCTGCAACAGACAAACACAGAGGCGCCTGCGAACAGGCCCGTGACTCCTCACAGAAGCAGGTGAAGGGTGTCACGTGTTCCAGTCCCCGCTCCGTTTCTAAACCACGGAGCCGGGAATACACAAATCAACCAAACCCGTGACATGTCCGCGCTCCAGGGGTACACGCCGACAGAATCTGACGACCCACCTTCCTGGCCACCTATTCATCGGACGCCAGTAAGGAATGGGGGGCCGTGGCAGAAGCCCATAGGCCAACACCAGTGTCACAAATTCATTCTAATGCTGAAGCTGTCCCCTTGTTTTCAATGGGCGACACGTCATGCTCAAACAGTGATTCTGTAGCGTGTGACCGCGCTCACTGTGCTGACCCAAACAAGAAACGGGCTGGAGTCAGGAGATCTGCTCGTTTACAAAACGTGCATCCCCCCCGACCCATGACCCCCAACAAAAAGAGGAAAAATAGACACTCTGTTCAGCCGTTATCTAATAATGACAGCAGATTATCTCTGCCTCCAAACACCCTCGGTTAGATTAGTATGGAGGTACGTCTGTGGGAAGGTCCTCTTCCTAACCTGGTTGACCTTCAAAGGACCACTGAAATCAAGGTTTCTGAGGGAGAGCTGGTTCCACCACCTGCTCCTCTCCAGGGACCTTCTACGTCACCAGAAAGAACAGTTTCGCCAATTAGGCTGAGAAATGCGGCTAATTTTAGCTTGGTGGCGGAGAAGAACAGACTGATGGCCTCAGGCCTGCCAGAGAACGTGGTAAAAACATTCAAAATGCACATGCTGTGTCAACACAGTCTCTCTACGCCCAGAAATGGCATATCTTTGAAGCTTGGTGCACAGAAAGAAATATTATTTCTTATTCATGTGACTTGACCCAGCTCCTCACCTTTCTTCAGGACTTGCTGGAGAAAGATTGCTCTTTCTCAACGATTAAGGTGTTCCTATCTGCGAGTTCAGCTCTTCACGAGGGCTGGGGAAGCAGGACGCCTGGCGCGCATCTGCTCATAATAAGATTTATGAAGGACGTGCTAAGGAGGAGGCCCCCCAGCAGGATTTTGACCCCTGGATGGGATCTTAGCATGGTCTTGGGGGCTCTCTGTGATCCCCCATTCAAACCACTGAGCGACATTAAGATATATTTATTATCTTACAAAACCGCTCTTCTCCTGGCTCTTTGCTCGGCAAAACGTGTGGGTGACCTCCACGCTTTGTCCGTACATCCAATGTGCACCAGGTTCGCCCCTGACGGGTCAAAGGTCACCCTAAGGCCTAATCCTGCATATATTCCCAAAGTTTTGACTTTAAACCCCAGAAGTCTGGACTTTGAACTCTCTTCTTTTCCACCTGCTCCTATCCTCACTCAGGAACAGGAAAGGCTGAAGGCTCTCTGCCCCGTGAGAGCTTTAAGCACTTACATGCAGAAAACAGCCGAATGGAGAAAAACAAATCAACTGTTTGTGTGCTTTGTTGCACCAGCTACGGGTAAGGCCCTATCAAAACTGTGCCTCTCATACTGGGTGACTGAGGCCATTAAAAGACGTACAGTAGCAAAGGTCAACAGTTGCCCTCTGGAGTGCGTGCCCTCTCTACTCGGGGCTTGGCCACTTCATGGTCACTGTTCAAGGATGTATCAGTTGCAGACATTTGCGCTACTGCGAACTAGAGCTCAATGAACACGTTTGCAAAGCATTACAGTTTGGATGTTACTGCATGTGATGTCATTCAGGCTGTCCTTTCTAACACACAGTAGAAAGCGACCTTGAGATGCCTATTGAATATAAGCGGACGTTCACACTAGGATGCATTTTACTGAGCATTTCAAGGGTGTGAATGAATTATGTTCCCATAGTGATATGTTGCACCGAGTGATAAGACTGATAAGGGAACTGAAAGTTATGCACCATAACTCATGTTCCCTGAAGGAAGGGAACGAGGTGCAACATACCTGGCCCTTTTCAATGCTGAAAGCTCGGTGAAGTGCATTCTGGAGATCGATGGATGGGCGTCAGCGGCTTAAGTACCCAGAGGGTGGGGCCTCTGGTACGACGCTGACGCCCCCTGCCGTAAAGGCGTGATTGTATTCCTTCAGGTAAACTGCGCGGGCGCAATTTCCCATAGTGATATGTTGCACCTTGTTCCCTTCCTTCAGGGAACATGAGTTATGGTGCATAACTTATAGATTCTTCTTCGTTGGTTTTCGACGGCAAATTCTTCTTCGGCGTTGGCGGATACTTCCAGTCGGCGGGCTAGCATCGAAAATAGGAATCGAAAATACATATTTTGAACGATTTTGGGTAAACCGGACAGTTAGTCCCGGTTCCAAAGGATTCTCAATGCCCAACCCTAGTCATGAGGAGAACCAGGTCAGAGCATGAAGGGAACCGAGCCAGGATCAGGAGAACCAGAGCTGAGGAGTCAGGAACACTAGAGACAAGAGGTGAACAACTCTTTCAACTAACAATGTTCAGGCCAAAAGCACAAATACCAAGAGATGGTGATATGCTCCAGTGAAGAGTAGCACTTAAGTAAGGAGAGATCCTCATCATGTTGATGAGCGCCAGGTGTTGATGATCAGCGGCCATCTTGGAGGAGGAGTTGCAGGCAGTTACACAAAGAACACTTTAGAATGTTGGTCTAGGGAGCAGTTAGTAAAAACTGATGAGCATTTAAAAATGAATGTGTGTATAACTGATTACAGGAGAACAAGATGCAACATTTGATGAAAAATCACTGAGTTGTCAATGCTAAAGGTAGAGCTGTGCATTAGAATGTGGTGAGGCTGTAATGAACACAGAGCTGTGCTGTGAACAGTGAAAAGAATTACTGATGTTTCTTACTGAGAATAAAAGACAAACTATTTGAAAGGAGGTCAAGTTGAAATAACGTTGGTTATTTGGGTACTTCTGGTCCTGTGCATGTTTTTCCATCTTCTTTATTCTGTGTTTTGTTCCTCAATTTAGTGACCATGACCCAGATTAAAAACGAAAAAGGTTAAATCATGTAATCTGGACCTGTTTCTTTAAGTGAAGAAACGTTTTGTCCCCCATCCAGAGGACTTCATCAGTCTGTGGCTTGCCAACCGGATCTGTCCCATAGGTAGCCTTCATTGCTGTGCTTCAAGCCAACCTCCTGACTGACATGTTTTAATAATTTTTCTTGTTATCTACCTGGATGATTGAGCTTACAAAACATTTTTATGACCCAAATTCTTTTTTTTATTACTTTTTGAGTGTGTAGATAAAAGATGGTCTAATAAGGAGCTCACTATACTTCTGAAATGTGTTTCAACAATAAAGCACAGAAAGCACAGGCCGAGATGGTATAGAGGCAGGGCAGCTGGCTCAGGACCGGAAGGTCCCGGATTCGATACCCGGTCACTGCATACCTTGTAAAAAAAAGAATTATTTGTATTCATGTTTCTTGAAATTGCGAAGTCAGAACGCTGAAGAAAAATATAAAAAGTATAAAAATAAATTAGTAGGGATTATAAGGAAACATAAGAAAGAATATTATAGTAAATTATTAGATAAAAGTAATGGTGATATGAAAGCAACATGGCGAGTAATGAATAGTGTTATGAAGAATCATAAAGCAAAAACTAGTATTTCAAAATATTTTGTAACAGAAAAAGATGAAGTTTATAATGAAAATGAAATTGTCAATGGATTTAATCAATATTTTGTGAATGTTGGATCAAGCCTTGCAGCTAAAATACCAAAAGTAAATAATAATGTGAGCCATTCAATTACAGGTTGTGCAAACAGTATTTTTCTAAATGGAACTAACAAAGAGGAAATAATGAAGGTAGTAAAAAATCTTACAGACAAGAGATCAAAGGACTGGGTGGACATGGATATGATGTTTGTAAAGGATATAATGAGCTATGTTATTGAGCCGTTTACATATATATGTAACTTATCATTTTCAACAGGAATATTTCCAGATAATATGAAAGTAGCTAAGGTAGTTCCTCTTTTTAAAAATGGTGATAAATGTGTGTTCAACAATTACAGACCTATATCCTTGTTACCACAGTTTTCTAAAATTCTTGAAAAACTATTTGTGAACAGACTAGATCAATTTATAGACAAACAAAATATTCTAAGCAACAGTCAGTATGGGTTCAGAGCTAAAAACTCTACATCAATGGCTCTCATGGAATTAATGGAACAAATAACAACTGCTGTCGATCAAAAACAATATTGTGTCAGTATTTTTGTTGATTTAAAAAAAGCATTTGATACTATTGATCACACCATTCTCCTAGAAAAACTGAACAAATATGGTATTAGAGGACCAGCATTACAGTGGGTATCTAGCTACTTAAAAGATAGGAAACAATTTGTACAAATAAATGATGTAAGATCTGACCTCTGTAATATCACATGTGGAGTTCCCCAGGGCTCTGTGCTTGGACCAAAGCTATTTATTTTATATGTGAATGACTTGGTAAATGTGTCAGGACTCCTTAAATGTATACTTTTTGCTGATGATACTACATTTTTCTGTTTAGGTGAAGATATAGAACAAATGTTGGAATTGATAAAGACAGAATTTACCAAAATACAAACTTGGTTTAAAATCAATAAATTATCATTAAATCTAGAAAAAACTAATTACATGATATTCAGTAATAAAAAGAAAACTGTTGACGTTCCACTCAAAATTGAGGGTGTTGAGATTTGCAGAGTGAGTGAGGTGAAGTTTTTGGGTGTTATTATTGATGACAAACTGACATGGAAACAACACATAAATTCTGTAAGAATAAAAATAGCTAAATCGATTGCAGTACTGTACAAGGTCAGAGACCTATTGAATGATAAAGCTCTGTATTTGTTGTATAACACAATCATTGTTCCACACTTAATCTATTGTATTGATGTTTGGGGGAAAGCGTGTAAAACAATCACAAAGCCTATTTTTGTATTACAGAAAAGAGCTGTAAGAATTATCACTAGAAAACATTATTGTCATCCATCCAGTACACTATTTTATCAACTGAAATTATTGAAATTCCATGATTTGGTTGATTATAATATTTTATCAATTATGTATAGGGCTCAAAATAACGATTTACCTTTAAATATCCAAATGAATTTTGTTAAAAGACAAAGTTGTTATAATCTTAAGGGGACAGAGATGTTTGTAAAACCACAATTCAGAACTAGCTTGAAGGGACGTTCTACCTCAATCCAGGGAATTAGATTATGGAATGGCTTGGAGAATGTAGTTAAAAATGCCAAGTCACTGTTTACATTTAAGAAAATGATCAAAAGGAATTTGTTGAAAAAATATATATGAATTAGCATAATGTGTATTGTATCAATTATTAGTTATGTATTAGTATTAGAAAATTAGAAAGAGTTAGTCATTTTGTACTGCTGGTGAAAGATTATTATTGTTTAATCTGATTGTTTGAAAAAAGGGGCAGATATAATAAGATTTATTCTTCTTTCTGCTACCTTTCATTTTTTCACATTGTGTACGTAGCATTAATGGGATGTGTCAGGACATTCTAAATAAAACATCCATGGATTGTTTACTTAAAATATTACAGTAATGAAATTGTTTAGGGAGGGAGGAGGGAGATTGGGAGTAACAGGTGATGAGTGTGATTGCAGCCTGGCACATGTTCACGTTTTTTCACTTATCGCGAGTGGGCGTGGTCCATAAAACCCATGACAAACGAGGGACTACTATATATATATATATATATATATATATATATATTTACTGTATATATATATAATGTATTTATGAAGTGGGCCAGATT
>JBBPBX010051818.1:0-24440 GCA_038048925.1 Garcialebias charrua
TCTTTTCTAGGACCTTTGATAGAAATGACAGATGTGAAACTGGTCTGAAATTAGAGAGAGCTGTAGGATCTAGGCCTGGTTTTTTGAGAAGAGGCCTGACCACAGCATGTTTGAAAGCAGATGGCACAAAACCTGAAGATAGACAGCTGTTAATAAATGACAAAACACAAGGACCAATTACATCAAAGGACTGTTTGAACATTTTAGAGGGAATGATGTCCAGAGAACAGTTAGTTGGTTTCATCTGCTGAACCACCTTGGTGAGGTGAGGGAGTGAAACCAGGTCAAATTGGTCAAAAACAGCTGTGGTTATTGCAGACGCACAAGACTGGATGGTGTTGGATGAACTGACAATGTTCTGCCTGATAGAGTCTATTTTGTTGACAAAATAGCTCTGAAAGTCATCGCAGGTAGACTGTGTGGCAGTTTTCAGAACATTGACAGATGGGTTGATGACAGACTGGAGTGTGCTGAAAAGCGTCCGCGGCCGGTTGGAGCTGGTGGAGATTAAATTGGAGAGGTACTGTGATTTGGCCTGTTTCACAGCATTATGATACTCACAGAGACAGTCTCTCAGTATTCCTTGAGATACATGAAGCCGATCGCGCTTCCATTTTCGTTCTGCTTTTCTGCAACGTTGTCGAAGAGCTCGCGTCGTTTCGTTGAGCCATGGTGAAGGTTTGTTCTTTGAAGATGCCTGTTTGATAGGAGCGATGGAGTCCAAGATCGTTGTGCAGGTGTGATGGAAGGAGCTGATGAAGTCCTCAGGATGTAGAGATGGGTCCAGGCTGACAGCAGAGCAGAATTCAGTGCTCTTAAAGGCGTCAGTGAACTCACTTGGAGTGGATGGGGTGATAGAGCGACAGAAACGTGCTGGGAGAATAGCTTTCGGTGCAGGAGAGGTGAAAAATTCGAATAATATGGGAAAATGGTCTGAGATACAGGTGTCCAGGATCTCCACAGCAGGTATTTGTAGGCCGTGGGAGATAATTAAATCGAGTGTATGACCCTGACTGTGTGTGGCCCCCGAGACCGACTGTGACAGGTTGAAAGAGTCCAGGAGGTCCTGAAACTCACATCCAAGCTGATTACTTGGGCAGCAGGTGTGCACGTTGAAGTCACCACAGAAAAGCCAAGAGTCAAACTTTGGCATTAGGTCAGCCAGTAGTTCTGAAAACTCACTGAGAAAGTTTTTGTTGTATTGAGGAGACCGATAAAAGAGGCCGCACAAAATAGGTTTTGCAGATTCCAGCACAAAAATCATACTTTCAAAACTGGAGTAATTTTTCTGAGGCAACAATCGGTACCTGAACGCCTCATTGAAAACTGCAGCCAGCCCCCCTCCTCTTCCTACTCCACGCGGAGCGCTCAGATAAGAGAAGCCAGGTGGGAGGAGTTCAGAGAAGGAGCTGTTGTCTCCAACTTTCTGCCAGGTTTCCGTGATCAAAAACAGATCCAGACGATGAGTGGAGATCAAATCACTTAATATAAAAGTTTTATTTGTGATTGATCTGGCGTTAAACAATGCTGACCGTACAGGAACACAGCCAGTTACGTCACTCTCAGCTCGAGCGAGCGGGCGGAGGTTATGTTTAACGCAGCCTCGCTCCACAGCCCTCACGGGGGGGCAAGATGGAAACTGATCGCTGGCGTCATGATTGATAGCAACAAGGCATCTGTTGCGGCGAGCGAAGGAACGACGGACATCAAAGACGCTGAATTCAGGAGGTAAGTCAGCAGTCGGCGTGTTGTGAGACGAGAGATACTTTTTAAATCTCACCAGGAGACCTGCTCTCGTTCCACGTCTTCTGCGCCGCTTGTTGCGTGGCAGCGTGGTCGTGTTGCGTTGTAGGTAGGCAGGAATGGACGCCAAGAAAGGTGGAGGTGGAGGAGGCTTGAAATGTCCATATTTGCCAGTAGCCGGTGTGTTGATCAGCGAGTCTCGGAGGCTTAGAAGAGTTGAGCGATCATAGACCAGGAGCGAGGATGCATCGTCGATGAAAAAAAGGCAGAACACGAACAACAGTGAAAAGTACAGGAGAGCATGTAGACGGCGTTCCATCAGCAAAGGCGCCATCTTGTACATTACTAATATGTACATTACTTTATTTCCAAGCGGTTAGCTAACACAGTACCCTAAACAATTATCAAAAAACACGTAAAATACTGCACAGTACGTTTAATAATGAAATAAAATTGTAAAAAAAATAATAGTGTACTATACTATAAAAAAAGAGAAGAAAATGTCCTTACTTTTATGGAAGGGACGTTGTAGGGGAGGGAAAAAGGCTTAGTGGGCGGGAGCTGCAGAAGGTGCTGGTGCAAGTGAGTGAGGAGGGGCAGGTGAGTCCAGAAAGGCAGCTGAGGTGGAGGGGCAGGTGATGCAGAAGGTGCTGGTGATGCTGGTGCAGGTGAGTGAGGAGGGGCAGCTGAGGTGGAGGGGCAGGTGATGCAGAAGGTGCTGGTGATGCTGGTGAGTGAGGGGGGGCAGGTGAGTCCAGAAAGGCAGCTGAGGTGGAGGGGCAGATGATGCAGACGGTGCTGGTGATGCTGGTGCAGGTGAGTGAGGAGGGGCAGGTGAGTCCAGAAAGGCAGCTGAGGTGGAGGGGCAGGTGATGCAGAAGGTGCTGGTGAGTGAAGAGGGACAGGTGCGTCAGGAGAGGCAGCTGAGTTATATAAAATAAAATAAATTTAAAAAAGAGAAAAAATGTCATTACCTTTATGGAGGGACAGGTGATCCAGAAGGTGCTGGTGATGCTGGTGAGTGAAAAGGGACAGGTGAGTCAGGAGAGGCAGCAGAGTTATAAAACAAAAAGAAAGAAATAAAAAAAGAAAAGAAAATGTATTTACCTTTATGGAGGGACAGGTGATGCAGAAGGTGCTGGTGATGCTGGTACTGTGTGAGTGAAGAGGGACAAGTGAGTCAGGAGAGGCAGCTGAGTTATATAAAATAAAATAAAAAGAGAAAAAATGTCATTACCTTTATGGAAGGACAGGTGATCCAGAAGGTGCTAGTGATGCTGGTGCTGGTGAGTGAAGAGGGACAGGTGAGTCAGGAGAGGTAGCTGAGTTATAAAAAAAAGAAAGAAAAAAAAAAGAAAAGAAAATGTATTTACCTTTATGGAGGGACAGGTGATGCAGAAGGTGCTGGTGATGCTGGTACTGTGTGAGTGAAGAGGGACAGGTGAGTCAGGAGAGGTAGCTGAGTTATTTAAAAAAAGAAAAAAATAAAAAGAAAAGAAAATGTCTTTACCTTTATGGAGGAGCAGGTGATGCAGAAGGTGCTAGTGAGTGAAGATGGACAGGTGAGTCAGCTGAGTTATTTAAAAAATAGAAGAAAAAAAATGTCTTTACCTTTATGGAGGGGCAAGTAATGCAGAAGCTGCTAGTGATGCTGGTACAGGTGAGTGAGGAGGGGCAGGTGAGTCCAGAAAGGCAGCTGAGGTGGAGCTCCCTGATCTGCTATACTCTTGGGCACGCGCCCAGCCTGAGCAAAGACAAACGCTTGATAAATTACTGTCCAATTCAGAATACAGTTTAATGTGTAATATAATCTTAATTTAATCTTTAATCTAAATAAACAGCATTCTTTACAATAAATAAACTATACTAACAATAATAAAAATCTTAATAAACACAATAACAGCCAGAACCAGATCAATAAGCAGCAACAGACTGTTTACAATCGAACTACCGATAATCAAGTTTTAAGTTTTTGTCCAAAAAGACCAACTTGTCCACATTTTCTGCCAAAAGTACAGATCTAGTTGCAGTGATTATCTCCAATGGTGGAGAAAAACATCTCAATAACAACAGTAGCAGCAGTGTGGCTGTATTTGTCATTACTCACAACAAGCTCTTCTTGTAGAGCCAAGATGGTCTAGTGGCAGGGCTTTTGACTTGGGACCCGAAGGATGCGGGTTCGCGTCCCGGCCACTACCCACCTTGGGGTGTCTATGAGTGCACACCTATTTCTCCAGCTCTCCGGGCGCTTTCGGGCTGCTCACTGCACCACCTGGTAGGTGGTTGGGTTAAATGCAGAGACGAATTTCGTCTGTGTATGGGAAACATACGCAGATGACAGGAAAATACATTATTATTATTATTATTGGACCTGCTCCCACCTGTCCCTGGAAAAGTTCAGAGTTCAGTCATCACAGACTTCTTCGCTGCAGGTGATCTGGCAAATTTCCCTGAAGAGGAAGAAGTCAGCTGCTATCTCTGTCCCAGACTGGAAATAAAACACAAAGAGGTAAAAAAAAAAAGTTACGGTAATAAGATTATAATTTTAAATTAAAAAGATTAATTAGATATTCTTCTTTCGGCTTTTCCCTCTTCAGGGGTCACCACAGCGAGTCATCCTCCTCCACCTCACTCTGTCCTCTGCATCCTCTGTCCTCACTCCAACTACCTCCATGTCCTCTCTAACTGCATCCATATATCTCCTCTTTGGCCTCCCTCTTTGTCTTTTTCCTGGCAGCTGCATTTCTAACATCCTTCTACCAATATACCCACTGTCCCTCCTCTGGACATGTCCAAACCACTGTCCCTCCTCTGGACATGTCCAAACCACTGTCCCTCACGGTCATCCAGTTCCCGTGAAAAAACGTCCACACACACAACTTTGAATTTGCCTTCGTCTTTTAACAAGGAAGCCATAACGTTAACAAACACGAGACCACAGCGAGAAGTGTTGTCCTGCTGTCTTCATACATGTCCTGCTGTCCTCATACATGTCCTGATGTCCTCATACATGTCCTGTACCAGAACATGTCCTGCTGTCCTCATACATGTCCTGCTGTCCTCATACATGTCCTGCTGCCCTCATACATGTCCTGCTGTCATGTCCATACATGTCCAAACCACTGTCCCTCCTCTGGACATGTCCAAACCATCTCAGTCTGGCCTCCCTAACTTTATCTCCCAGATGTTCAACATGTGCAGTACCTCTGATTATCTCTTTACTAATCTTATGCCATGTCACTCCTAAGGAGAACCTCAGCATCTTCATTTCTGCCACTTCCAGTTCTTTCTCCTGTCTTTTTGTCAATAACACTGTCTCCAGACCATACAACATAGCTGGTCTCACCACTGTCTTGTAAACTTTTCCTTTGACCTTTGCTGACACCTTTTTGTCACAAATCACTCCTGAAACTTTTCTCCATCCACTCCATCCTGCCTGGACTCTATTTTTCACTTCTTTACCACATTTCCCATTTTCCTGGACAGTGCACCCCAAGTACTTGAAGTCCTGCACCTTTGTGACCACTGCTCCTTGTAGCCTCACCTCCCTCTCATTCACACACATGGACTCTGTCTTACTACGGCTGACTTTCATTCCTCTTCTTTCAAGTGAATACCTCCACCTCTCCAAGTTCTCTTCCACCTGTTCCCTGTTCTCACCACAGATCACAATGTCATCTGCAAACATCATAGTCCATGGGGATTCCTGCCTGACCTCATCTGTTAGTCGGTCCATCACCAGAGCAAACAAGAAGGGGCTCAGAGCCGATCCTTGATGCACTCCCACCTCCACCTTGAAGCTATCTGTTACTCCTACAGCACATCTCACCACTGTCCTGCTGTCCTCATACATGTCCTGCTGTCCTCATACATGTCCTGCTGTCCTCACACATGTCCTGCTGTCCTCACACATGCCTGCTGTCCTCACACATGTCCTGCTGTCCTCACACATGCCCTGCTGTCCTCACACATGCCCTGCTGTCCTCACACATGCCTGCTGTCCTCACACATGCCCTGCTGTCCTCACACATGCCCTGCTGTCCTCACACATGTCCTGCTGTCCTTACACATTGTCCTGCTGTCCTCATACTTGTCCTGCTGTCCTCACACATGTTCTGCTGTCCTCATACATGTCCTACTGTCCTCATACATGTCCTGCTGTCTTCATACATGTCCTGCTGTCTTCATACATGTCCTGATGTCCTCATACATGTCCTGTACCAGAACATGTCCTGCTGTCCTCATACATGTCCTGCTGTCCTCATACATGTCCTGCTGTCCTCATACATGTCCTGCTGTCCTCATACATGTCCTGTACCAGTCTAACATACTTTTCTGCCACTCCAGATTTCCTCATGCAATACCACACGTCCTCTCTTTGCACCCTGTCATATGCTTTTTCTAAATCCACAAACACACAAATCCACAAACAAAAAAGATAAATTAGATAATAATAATAAAAGAACAATACCTCTTTTTGATCGGTTGAGGTGGTTGAATCTCTCGGTCATCATCATCAGGGCAGAGCTTTAATCTGGTCCAGGACTTGTCGACAATATCAGTTTTAGCTTTTTCATAAAGTGATGAACTTTTTGGCTGAAGTGTTGACATGATGGGGATGTCGTAGCGAGGCTCAGGTACTTTAAAGCCTGCAGATCAACAACATACAGACATGTTTTTGTAGATCCAGAGCTTTAAAAACTCATACAGTTTGTACCCTGATGCATGCTCAATAATCCAGGTAGAAAAATCTAAAAAAGCTCAGACGAAACGTTTCTATATATTTTTTGCTTTGTTTTATTTTTTTGAATGTCCAGAGGACCAGACTGAGCTTTTTTAGATCATACAGTTTGTGTTATTGATCTGGACCGATCTGATTTACCTGTTAAAGGTTGTTTAAATGCTGCTAGTTTTAGCGGTGTTTGCAAGCTGCTTTTCTTGCTTCTAGAAAATGTTCACGTTTGGATGACGTCGTTTCAAGTCCGTTAACACGTTAGACGTTAACAAGTTACGTGTTGTCTGCGGCAGACCTAATCTCCGTGAAAAAACGTCCACACACACAACTTTGAATTTGCCTTCGTCTTTTAACAAGGAAGCCATAACGTTAACAAACACGAGACCACAGCGAGAAGCTAGGGCTGCTAATGCTACACGTGCTACAAGATAATAGCGCCGTGCTGAAACTCGCCTAGGAATTTTATTTCCGTGGCGCATATTTTCCCGTTAATAACGTTTAATAAGTGAAAAAATAACCGAAACGGTACGCAGGGGGACACGACTAATTCCTGACAAGGGACATGACTAATTCCTGACGCACAGCCTTTTCCCGAAGCTGCAAACTCATCTGCAGTCAGCACGTCGAAGAAAAACTTTGACCAAGCGCCACATATGTGCTTCTGAGGGTGTAGAATACAAAAATCATGGTAGCTGCTTGTATTTTCTCTTAAGAAAAGTTCTATAAGCGCAACCGAAAGCATCTGCTTTAATTAACTCCTGCCCTCGACAGTTAGCAAGCTGTTGTTTTATGTCCTGTGTTTAAACATGTAACAGAGACACAAACTTTTATCTCTTAACAACATATTTTAACAACAAATGCAGCTTACCTTGTTTCTATTATTCCAACATATTCCCCGCGCGCCGAATTTGAACGACCTTGCGCCGGATCCAGGTCTTGGAAAAAATGGTATTCATCCGCGACTTTGCTTTCGACTCCTTAATCTGGTCAGGTGGTCCTCTTCTTCATTTAATATGCAATTCTAACTGGGATGGAGAACTTTATAAAGTCTGACTAAATATTACATCATATTTAGTCCCAATTCAGATAAAGAGCGAATTTCCGGCACTATTTTTTATCTCGCATTAATATTGCTAGTGGTGATCAGTTTTTATAAGATCCGGTTACTATTTTAAAACTCAGATTTTCAAATTAAGTTCGCACATTTAAATTTATGTTTCACAGACGTGACTCACAACCTTGAGTTGAAATGCCAATAACGCATGAAATTAAGTTGAAATTACATAACTCATTATGTTAATTGGAAGTAACTTATAGAAAAACGTTATGATAACTAATGGAGAGTATGACTTTTAACAGTGTAGAGAACCCAGTAGGCTATATGCCACGGACTTCCGTTCTATCACTTCCGCATTCATTGGACAGACGGCGCACTTCCGGTTCACAGGCACAGGATGGCGTTTTTCACACGATCTCTGTAGGACTTGCCGACAGTCAATGATGTGTACAGAATTATTCAGACCTTGTCTAAAGCGCCCACATCTAAGAAGGACAATGGATTTAAGCTTTACGTGTCCAACTACATAAATAACTATGAAGGTAAGTCGGTATTTGTTTTCAGTTCACCAAACTGCAGGCTAACACAGCTAACATACTGGTACAGTAGTTAACCTTGCTAATTTGTTGAGTAAACGTGTTTTGTCTGTACAATGTTTCTGATTAACACAAATGTTAGTTTCAAACAAGTAGGCAAGAGAAGTCACAGTTAGGGCTGAGTGTTTACAGTCCATGAGGAAGTGCGAGAAGCCCCATTGTTTGAGTCAAAGCCACCTGACAGTTCAGTTTCAAACAAGGAGGCAGGAGATTTAGAGCAGATTTAGAAACAAAAGTTATTTTAATTCAAGTTTGTGTACAAAACTTGAGTCGAAGTTAAAGATCAGACAATATAAACTCTTTATATTCAACACATGTCTGCTATATGGTTTTGTGAATCTCACTGTTTATAGCAACTCTTAATAAGAGATGTTTTTTTTCACTGTACAGGACACTGCAGGTAGTGATGATGAGGAGGAGGGAGCTAGCTGGTCCAGCCTGGATGTTTGTGAGCTGAGATCGGATCCAAACACCAAACAAGTTGTTCCACTGATGCACTCAAGCTAGATTCATACTTGACACGCCGCGCAGCGCACGAGGGTGCGCGCTCCAAAAGTGACGCAATTTCACAGTCCCCGCCCCTGCGCGTTGGCCCCGCGCAGGGGATTAGCGCGTGCCGTGCACCTCTGAATTTTTGAAACTCCGCAAGCCCTGCGCGCGCGGTGGGCGCTACGATTTGATTGACAGGTCCTCACCGACAGCCTTCACCCTCTTCACGCCGGAGCCTGCAGCTGTTTGCGCCGCTGTGGTCGTGGAGACGGAGTCGCGACGCATGGAGGAATGTTTTGTGACACAAAATGTATTAAATTATCCTTCATTCCTGATCTGGAGTCGGACTTTTCTTTTGTTTTTTCGCCAAAAGTCACGTGATCGCTTTCTCCTCCGCTGACTCCATGCATTAAAACCGCAAATAAAGACAACAGTTCAGCACGCGAGCAGAAAGCTATTTGTTTTTGTTGTGTGACGTCAAACAGTTCTTCTTCTACGGTAGATTTCTTCTTCTACACCTTTCTTGCAACATATGCACAGGTTTTAGAGGGTACTGCCTTCTGCTGGTCCGTAAAAGAACAGCACTTTGCCATGCGCCGCCGTGCGACAACTATAAACACCGAGGCGACACTGTAAACGCATTTTGCCGCACGGCACAGTGCACGCGCAGCGCGCGTGCTCCAGCCTGCGGACCATAGCGCGAGTCTAACTCAGCCTTAAGGACGAAGGACAGGTGATCCATGTGGAAACCCTCTGTGTGAATGGTTGAACAGAAGAGCTGCTTCTTCAGTTACCTTTGTCTGACTGATTACATGTTTTTAAATCTCCAAGAGCAGTCAAGGAAGCTGTGACTTAAAGTCAGAACCTGTAATGCTATAAACTGTTTAAATCGTGTGCCTCCTTTAGCTTGACTCATACGTTTTCTACAGTAATGTAACATCATCATCAAATTAGTTTTTAATAAACTGGCTAAAATAAAATTGAACTCTAAGCCTGTCTTAAATCAACATATACATTTTTTTGGGTGATAATACATCAATAAGAAGACAAAGTTAGAATGTTTTGAACATTTTA
This sequence comes from Garcialebias charrua, assembly GCA_038048925.1. Lineage (NCBI taxonomy): Eukaryota > Metazoa > Chordata > Actinopteri > Cyprinodontiformes > Rivulidae > Garcialebias > Garcialebias charrua. Next base: position 9,695 of record JBBPBX010051818.1, read on the forward strand.
TTTTCTTACAAGTAGTAAGTAGTGACTGTAGTGTCAGGGTAGTCCTTGAAGTCTGCAGGTAGATTTTTTATGTATCTGCTTTTCAGGTATCAGGTCCTAATTGAGCCGAGTACTGTCAATAAAAAGTTGCTGTGATGATCCGACTGACCGTGGACTGATGGACACCGTACCGGTCAGCAAGGTCCTGTTGCTTTGATCTAAGATCAAGGTCGTTTAAGAACAGGAATAACTCATCAACGGGCTGCAGGGTATGGGTTGACGGGGTGGTGTGGATAAATAATCAATAAATAACACTGAACAACTGGTAATAACTAATAATTCAATCTCAATGTCACTACTTGTGCAATAACATGTCACACAACCTGTGTAATGTTGATTATGTGTAGTATATATATATATATATATATATATATATATATAACTATGTGCATGTTAGCTTGTACTGTATTACTAGTTTGAAATACTTACAGTAGTTCATTCAAATTCATCCTGCTGCATCATTACTGTATATCCAACCATGTTTACTGTCTCTCTTCAGGACTTTGTGAATATTATAATTACTTTTTCACTTTGCATGCTTTTAGTATAGTTTGTTATTTGATTTTTAGCAAGTCAAATCGGATCTTCTCATCCTGAGCACTTCATTGTACTGTTAACTCTGTGTTAACCTGTATATGACAAATAAACACAACTTGAACTTGATGGGGAGTTCCTCTCATCTCATTCTTGGTGAACACTGACCATGGATAGCAGAACAGCTCAGTCATGGGTCAGAAACACATCAGGAGGTAAGATGATGCAAACCTGAAAAAACAAAAAAGTGTTCATATTTACCTTCATAACGTAAAAAACCAAACAGAGAACTCTTTATGAGAGTTATGCTTTAAAATAAATAATTACATCTCAGGAAATAAAAGTTTAATTGAAGTGAAACAGTTCTGGTTTCATATTAAAGGAAACTGCAGAGAATATTTCAGAGGTGTAACAGCCCTGAAGTTACTAGGAGTTTACAAACATATTTACAGATTAGAAAACTGTTAAAATCTGAATATTATTTTAAAAGTATGTAGTTACAAACTTTTATCAAATCACTCATTACTCCAACACCAAATCTACAAGTGCAGGGTGTGGAGTCGAGTCATAATCGTGTTTCTTACTGAGCTGCAGCTGCTGTGTTCTCCTCCTCGCTGTCCTCTCTGCTGCTTCTCCCAAACCCACAGTCATGGAAGGGAGAATTATTCCACTGGAACAATGCAGGTACAGCTCCTTTTTAACCACTGTTTGATGCTGGCTCTTGAATATTCTGAGGTTTAAAACGCCGGCTACTAACCCGAGTGTTAGCTTTAAAGGCTAACTCGGTTAGCCACGAACTCTGGCATTAAATGTTAAAAACTAAGCGCTCTATTGTACCTGCTATTCACTGGACACAACGGCACACAACAAATCTCTCTTGTTGTACCAGTAGCTCGCAGATAATTTACCATTTGTGTCTTTTACATGGTCTGGTTCTAGAAGCTACCGCTAACAACAACTGCTGTCGACCAGAACCAGAAGTGCAGCATACGGCCCACATTTTAACGGAAGTACGTCACCACTACCCGTGGCATATAGCCTATTTGATGGCACCAACATGGTCTTGGATGCTTGTTACACTCTAAGTATGAAAAACATGAAGAAGAAGAAGAAAAAGGAAAATAAGTGAGATTAAAACATTTCTGCATTTCTACTTGCAAGAGGCTTTGTTTTTATTCTCCAGATCAATACAGTGTTAAGAAATAGTAAAACATCACCACATTTTAGTATATAAAATTATTAATTTTTGATAATTTTTTACAAGCAAATTGAAATAAATGTAGCCATCAGAGTCCAAGACAATAAAACCTGGTGGCTAGCGCTGGCATCCTAACTCCACAAACAAAGAAAAAAACAAACTCACCAGTTGCCATTTTTAGAACAGTCAGCTGAAGGCTTTTTTCACAAACAGCCATCTAAAAGTTGAGAGGCATATCAGTCAGAAATGTTAATATAATAATATAATCATTAGATAAAGGCTAGCATTAGCATGCTAGCTCCAAAAAAACAAACTAACCAGTTGCCACTTTTAGAATAAACAGTCAGATGAAGGCTTTTTTCACAAACAGCCATCTAAAAGTTGAAAGGCATATCAGTCAGAAATGGTAATATAATAATATAAGCATTAGATAAAGGCTAGCATTAGCATGCTAGCTCCAAAAACAAACTCACCAGTTGCCACTTTTAGAATAAACAGTCAGCTGAAGGCTTTTTTCACAAACAGCCATCTAAAATTTGAGAGGCATATCAGTCAGAAATGCAAATAGACATTAGATAAAGGGCTTTCAATGATTTAAAACTTACCTGAGCAAGCCTGCTTGAGTCACTGACCGCACGGCTCATTTTCCAGACAAAAAAAAAATAAATAAATAAACGGCCGGAAACACGCGATCGGTAGGTAGAGCTCACGTTGGACGTCTTCAGGGCGGTGAAAACTGCACCCAGCATCTTCCCATTGTTTTGTAACGTCGTGGAATAACTGTGCATGTGCCATTTATAACGAGAGTCCATGTAAAAGATCCATGCGCCCCAAAACAGGAAATATGTCAACAATCAGAAAACGTTTTTTTTGAAACAAACAATATAACTCATCATTACTCATAAACTATTCATCCTACACAACTAAAAACATATATGCATATATGGAGCACAAAGAGGAATTATAGAAGATACCCTGATGCATGCTCAATAACCCAGGTAGAAAAATCTAAAAAAGCTAAGTCTGGTCCTCTGGACATTCATAAAACAAAACAAAGCAAAAAAATTGAAGAAACGTTTCGTCTTTCGTATATATGCATATATTTCGAAATATTTTTTTATTTTATTATTTCATTTAAAAAAATAATAATTTTAAGTCTTCAATGTAAAATGGTCCAGAAGTTCCAGTGGGGCGGCGCCCTAGCGCCCCCTATTGGATGTCCGCCCCTGCAATAAGATGATCTCTGGGTTCAAGTTTGATTGACATTTGTCAATTTTTTATAGGAATTCTAGGTTTTCGGCCATAATGCCATAATCACTTTCCCCACAGCTAACAATCATTGGATCAATCCACTCTTCCACACCTGCACCTAATCCTGATGAGTACTCTACTCGGTATTTATGGACCTGGTAGTCATTCTTCCAATGCTGGAACATTATGCTATCTTCTAACCTAGGTAACAGCCAGTAAAGTTATCTATTGAAAAGAAAAGACTAACCATTGTATTTTCCTTGTGCTATATCAAGTCCTGCTCCTCCATGCCTTTTGAAACTTCCTTGCTTCCTGTGATCATGCCAGTGACCATCCTGCTCCTGCAAAATCCAAACATCAGCCTGGACCAAACACTGAGCACCACCAACCTGTCTGTCTCCAATGATACTCACCTTTATGGATCAGGACCACCTCTACCTGTTGTAGATGAATTGCCCCGTGGGGACCTAATAAAGTGAACTTGAACTTGAACTTGAACTTGAATTTAAAAAAATAACCACCCTCACTTGGAATTCTAGGATTTGGTTTCATCCCCCTCTCTAACGCTACAAACAACCAAAAATCAGACTAACAATAACAATCTCAAACAAAACTGATACTTTAAATGTTTTGCAAGTTGACAAAATCCAGCCATCATTGTGAAGGTACCGTATCAAAACGGAGGCACCAGGATTGTTTTGAAGAAGAAAAAGGGGAAAAGCAAGACTTGGTAAAGCCTTTCTTGAAACTTAAGAACATGTGGAGCTTCCCAATGATGACAACATATATAAAGACCAGAAATGTAAGAAAAGATGCAGACATCCTCCAGAATCAAAGGAATACTTTGGCTCTGGTGCTCAGGCACTTTCAGCAGCACCAGCATGCAGCTCTGGACAAATTAAGGACCGAGCATGTGCACTCAGGAAACAAGTGCAGAATAGCAATGTTCATTATTTAAGTGTATATAAAAAAAGGAGATTGGCTGCACCTGGGAATTAACAACATTCTAAGATTCAGATTTAGATATTCTTTATTGTTTTTTGCTCCACATGTGGTACATGCGGTGGAGCGAAATTATGTACACAGGGTCCCAGTTACATCCAACAATAAAATGTAAAAGAAAAATAGTAATAAGATCCAAGATATGAACTAAGAAAAACATCAACTAAAAATACACTAAGCACTAATAGCATAAAACAATAACAACAATATGCCGAACAGCAGCACGAACATGAGTCTTTGTGAGCAGATGAGCACGCATGAACACAGCAACACGAAATCGATCAGCAACAACGTGATGTGATTTTTCACAGTGATTATTCTGGTTAGATATTCATGAGTCTAACAGCCTCAGGGTAGTTAGACAGTGGGCCTGTGATCGGAAGATCGCCGGTTCAAGCCACCGTACCAACAACATAAAAAAATGTGGTTGGAAAAAGGTGAAACACCCACACCTGCCTCCACCCTCATTCGCCCCACCCTGGGCCCCTGAGCAAGGCTCTTAACCCCCACCATCTGCTTCCTAAACAGGTCTCTCTTGAAAATGATTTCTCGTGGCTCAATGAGACTACCTGGATAAATAAAGGGTAAATGAAAATAGAAGCTGTTCCTCAGTCTAGTGGTTCTACACTTAATGCTCCTTAACCTTCTTCCTGAGGGGAGCAGGGCAAAAACTGTGTGTGCTGGGTGAGTGGGGTCCTTCATGATGCAGGTGGCTCTCTTCCTGCATCCAGAGGTGTAAATGTCTGTGATGGTGGGGAGACTGGCTCCAACAGACTTCTGTGCAGCCTTCACTACTCTCTGTAAAACTTTTCTTTCTGCAGCTGTGCAGTCTCCATGCTACACGTTGATGCTGGAGCACAAGATGCTCTCCATTGCACACCTGTAGAAGGAGGTGAGAATTGAGCTTCCCACACCAGCTCGCCTCAGCCATCTGAGGAAGTAGAGTCTGAATGTAGCTGCTGTGACCAACATCTGTTTTGGAAGAGACACAGCTGGATCCATTTTTAATATCACTGTTTATTGAACGAGGCAGGCAGATATTTCACACGTCGTTCTGCATTATAACATACGAAATGTGCTAAATAATAATGGGGGAGTGTTGGCACAGCGGTTAGAGACGGTGGGCCTGTGATCGGAAGATCGCCGGTTCAAGCCCCGGTACCGACAACATAAAAAAATGTGGGTGGAAAAAGGTGAAACACCCACACCTGCCTCCACCCTCATTTGCCCCACTCTGGGCCCTTGAGCAATGCCCTTAACCCCCATGATCTGCTCCCTAACTGGTCTCTCTTGAAAATGAGTTCTTGTGGCACAATGAGACTACCTGTATAAATAAAGGGTAAATAAAAATAATAGTTTAACAATAATAAACAGTATTTCTGTTAGCGTGCAGAGATATATTGTAGGAGTTCTGTCCTGCACCCTGCCTCTCTCTCTCCTCCACTCCTAATAGACCTTTTACCAGTTGACGTCATCACGCAAAGCTCGCCTGAAACGAGCGTTCTGATTGGACGGCAAAAAGCCGAAACCGGATGCAGGGGGGTAGGAAGGAGCCGAGGAGCTTCGTAATGATAGAGAGTTGTAATTTAGAAGCTTGTTTTCTTAAAATAGTGGACAACCACTGGTCAAAATGCCTGAACATTGTGCCGCGGATACGAGAGGAGGTGATTGTGTGCGCTGATGGAAAATGGGGAACTCCTTCAGGCTTTTTTGCGAATGTCCAGCAGGGTGAGTCGTTGTGTGTCGTTGTCAACAACCTGTATTATCCAAGCGTCAGAAATAAATGTTTTAAATTTCTCACACCAATACTTCTGATATTTAGACTGGTTTGGTTATTGTTACAGGTTTAACATCTTCTGTTAGCTTCTATAACTAGCGCCATGTCTTCATAAGAGCTGTCAGTATTAGCACAGTATGTAAACAAAAACATGACGTTTGAGTCAGTCACACAATGTTTTAAATTTCTCACACCAATACTTCTGATATTTAGACTGATTTGGTTATTGTTACAGGTTTAACATCTTCTGTTAGCTGCTATAACTAGCACCATGTCTTCATAAGAGCTGTCAGTATACTGTAAGCACAGTATGTAAACAAAAACATGACGTTTGAGTCACACAAATGTTCACAGCGTCCTTATTTCTTATTTGATTTCTGTAAACTATGTCTTAAATACAACCTGAGACAATTGGTGATGTTGTGATGTGAAAAATAAGAACTATCCCAAGAGATACATTTATTAGCTTTCCTGGGAAAATTTAATTATCTTTGAGAACGTATTTACTTTTGCACTTTTGACACACTGTTTATACAGCTTACACTTTATTAGACGTAAAATGTGTGAAAATCTTAAATATATTAAAAACAATATATTTTGCATGTGAATTCCATAATGACACACACAATATGGTTATATATTGTGTTTGTTTTTGCAGACAAGGAGGTGGCTGCAACCATGCTGGAAATACATTCTAAACCAACCTGCACCCAGTTACCTTGTACATGGAAGGGACCAGCCCAAAAACGAACTGCACCTGCTACTTGGATGAGCTGCAAGTTTTAAAGTGAGTTTAATCAGTGTTCCTGAAGAAATTTCATATTACGCTTATAACACAAATACCCAGAAAGGTGACTTTCAGTCAAACTTCACCAACAACTGGAATAATACAATATCACTTATTTTGTCTTATTCCAGTCAAAAAACTATTCAACATTTTACAATTGTAGTTTATTGTATTGTGTTAATTATTGTTAATTGTTTTCTAGTGGCACTAGATAAGAAATAAATGCAATCACATATGCACGGTTTTAAATGTTTTCTACAATTGTAAGATCTGGAATAGTTCTTGGACATTTAAAAAAAAAAAACTTCTACAAACAGATTTGCTAATATGTGTTAGATATAAACCACATTTTTCATGTTGGTGTCATTATAGGCATGACATCGGCATCCAGAAGTTTTCCAGGAGAACGCTGAACAGCCTGCGTTTTGACCCACGACATCCTGATGAGCCCACCATCACTGCTGGCTGGTCTTCACAAGGACATTTTGAGCGTGGAGCCATTGTTGCCTTTTGCAGGTTGTAGTAGTAAACTTTAAAAACCACTAACACTTATCTGTATGTTTCTTTAATTCCTTTATTTTGTCTAGAATTTAAAACTTCATGTTTTTTTCTTTTGAGATATGCTCAAAGCCCCTGGCTGTGGTTTCTCGATCCAGACCCTCCGGCAGATGAAGTAGCTGACGACCGCGGGCCCTGTCCAGTCTCCACGCCATCAGAGAGACCTGCCAGAAGTTCAAAACATCTTTAAATGTCTCACAAGCAGAATCAGATCCAAAATAACAGATTACTTAAAACAGATTTAATTGAGGCAGATACACGCAAACAGTCATGCAGTGAAGAATGGTTCACTGCTCACACATTATTTATATAAGTCACAAACAGAAACAACACATACCAGAAGATGTGTTTGTGTTTGTCATTTCACTTGTTAAAGGACAGAAAGTAACCTGCTAATATTTAATGTTTATGGGGTTCTGGTGCTAAGTCATTGGATGACCAGAGAGCTGGACTATAAACTAGAGAACAGATCTAACAACAGCAGAGTCACAAAGAGGATTTTCTTTCGGCCTGGTTAGGTCACCATGATAAGAGAGACTGACCTGTTTTTGTTGTAAACGCTCTAACAGCATTTGTATATTAACAGATTAAAAAATTTAACTAAACAAAAGTTCCACTTCTATATATATATCGATGCAGATCAAGGGTCAAGATCGATGCAGGACTAAAATTTGAACTCCCTGGCCTATGACACCATCTGCGATGTTGACTTTTAATAATTTTAGTCGCTTGTTTTATCTGAGTGTATGATTCCACAACTTTTATTATGTGACTTTTATTTATTTTAATTATTTTATTACCTGATTGTGATTGTTTTGTTGTGTGTACAGCACTTTGGTCCTGTAGGTGTTTAAAGTGCTCTATAAATAAAGCTGGTATGGTATGGTATGGTATATATTTTATATTTAAAGGTTGGTGTGTTCATGTCTAAATTTAATGTACTACAATCAATGTGTTTTGGGATGTGTGGACTATTTCAGTAATCAATCACTGTAATAAACATGGATTTGAATACAGTATACTGTATAAATTTGGTCTAATTGGGGAGGGAATGACTGAGCCAGCTGAGCAGTGCTGTGAGTTTTCATTGGATTATCGTGATGTCCTTCAAAAACTTCAACCAATATGATGTCACGGTCGACAGAATTTATTTAAAATATATATACAGTATTTGGATCATGACGCCTGACAGGTCCATAAATGTACAATACACTCCTTGTACAATACAATACATACCTCTTCCTCAGTGTACTGCTTGTATCCTGGATGCAGAGAGGTGGCCAGGTTCAGACTAGCTTCCCTTTTTCCACCTCTGACTTGATATCAAACCCTTTGTCAGCAAGGAGTTGTTGGCCAGTTGCTGCTGTAAAACAAAGTATTAATTCATATTTGACAATAAACAAAACAGTCTTGTGTATAGTTAAACTGTATGCTTATATACATTGATGACAGGATTGCTTTTTTTTTCTGTGACAGCATTTCACCGATGCTCCCAGCAAAACTGTGCGAATAACTTACAGAAACAGAGAAATGGCTGAAATGTTTTTAAAGTCAGACCTCAAATAATGTTAATAAAACATGTTTGTCTTGTGGAAACTATACTGTATATTTTTTCAACGCAGAAAGACTTCAAATGATTACAGGCTAACAGTGTGGTCTGTTCATTTTTACAGAGCTGCATGTTTGACATTTTACTCACCTGTTCTTCAGAGGGGTTGAAGGAAGAATCTCCTTGCATGTCGCAGGTTGAAACTTCAACACAGGCAGTGGACTGAGGTACAGCCAGGTCTCGTAGAACTAGCTGGCTGCTAGCTTAGCAACTGTCCAGTAGCATTCTGCTGCGGGAGGTTGTTCTGTTTTGTCTGTTTCCCATATCCAAGATGTAATGTTGGAACGTAATCCACGGAGCTTGGATCATTAATGGCCATGCCAGATAATAAATGCTGATTACACACGTTAATGCTTTTGTGTCGGAGTGAAGTCCTGCCGGTCCGGCGAAGCGCTTGAAGCCACATCTTCCTCCACATCTTCCTTCTTTTAGTCGCTTTACTCGACTTTCCTAGAGGGACGTTGTAAAACGAACAAGTCTCACCTTTTTCTTTTACTCGTTTACGTTGCCTGGAACAATTGTGACTGGCCGTGGCAAAACCAGGAACAAGTCTCCCCTGGGTCATTTTGAGTTATTTACAGAATCTGAAAGTGTGGGTTCTAAGCTATCCGATGATGCCAAACACATGGCACTCAAAAAAAAAAAATGAAGAAGATACAGCCATTTCAATGTTGGCAATCTGCAAATAAGATTAGGGAGAAAACAGGCCTCAAAGATTTAGAAGAATGTCCCCATTCCAGAAGTGTTACCTGGGGGTGTTAACAATTGCTGTTCATTAACATTAATTTGCCTAAACCCCAACCCCCAGCACTGACTGTCAACACAGACTCTGCCTAGGAAGGTGTGCAGAACTTCAGCTTTGCTGGCAAAATTCCTTTTGATCTTTTGAAAAAAAAAATATATATATTGTATTTTATGTTATTGTGACATGTTTTACACAATAATAATGTTGATTGTTGTGTCACATAGTTATTGTTACAGCCCACCCCAAAAAAATAAGGGTCACATCTAAGGAGGACACAGAAACTGATTCAACTGGGTTCAAACATATTTTCATTACAGGTAACCCTCGACATACGGCAACCCGGACCTACGAACGTATCATATTTAATAATTTAATAAAAATATGAAAAAAAAACAAAAAATAAAACTTTTTTTTTGTGTGTGTTTAAATGTTATTGATTTCATGTGTACAGCACTTTGTTGCAGCTGTGGTTGTTTTAAAGGCTTCATAAATAATATTTTTAATAAAAATGATCATTTTTAATCATAATTGCGCAACTTCCGTTCGTTTCAGGAAATGCCGCGGCAGCCATGTTAGGTAGGTCTGTTGTCCCGGCAGCCGGCTGTGAGGACTGTGTTTGTTCCAGGATTGCCTCATATGGATAAATTACTAGCTGGAATCGCTCTGTGAACTCTGTGGACGTCTCAGCCTGGAGCAGCAGCTGCAGATCGATCGCCGATCGCTCAGTCATTGCGCCGCACCGCCGCACGAACACCAGCTCATGGCCAGCTCATGGCCTGGCTAACACACAGCTAGCAGAAGCTAATACAGGCCGCAGCAGCAGCCGCCGATCGCTCGCTCGCCCGCGCTGCTCCGCCGGACAACAGCAACACATGGATTGGCTAAACACGCAGCTAATGCAGAAGCTACAAGCGGCAGCAGCAGCCGCCGTTCACTCGCCGAACCAGCGCAAGACAACAACGTTCAATGTTTGCAGAGCTATATAAACACATCTGCGTCACATTAAACCGTGGTCAAGTTAGTTTTACGCCGGACATTCCATCGAGCTCAGGGACTTCAGCGGTGTGTTTTTCTTTTTCATGCCGGATTGGGCGCTCTGATTACGGCAGCTGTTTCAGCTTCCACCTGGGAGCTCCGTGGCTTCGCATCATATCATAATACAGCTACAATATAAAGCATGTAAAACACTAAAAACAGGAACATGTCTGTGTTGGTTTATGCCAAGAACTTAGCAGATGTAAAGCTATTTAATATTTTATTTAATTTATTTATTCATTCATTTAAAAGAGACAAAATAAAACATTCATCAAAAATAAAACATTGAATGAAAAGAGTGCAGAAAGAAGAAAAAAATCTTATATCACCCCATTATTTAAAAGAATATATAAAATAACTTTAAATAACTTTAAACAAACAATCACTTAACTCCATATCTGTAAAATTAACTGAATTATAACCATTTTTGAGTTTGGCTTATTTCAATTGCCTGCTGCAGCCATCTTCAATTCAAATATATCCAAAAGTTAATCAGCAGTAAAGAAACATCCGTTTATTATTTCTTGAAAGATTTTTCAAAATCTGTCCAGAGGGTCATGAGATATTTTGCTAACAGACCAACACCATTGATTGAATTGGATGTACTTTAAAAGTCAACCAGTCGTAGAGAGCCATTCAGTGATTATTTCTTGAAAGTTTAATCAAAATCTGTTCAGTTGTTCATAAGATATTTTGCTAACAGACAGATGCAGAATACAAACATAATTTCGGAGAAATAATCGTAGAAAAAGACAGATTCGAAATCTTACTTGACTCTTGTTTTTTTAAAGCAGTGATTAACCATTGTAACCAAAGAAAACAGTTTAAAAAATCAAATGAGAAAAATATAAAACATTTTACACAGTATTTGTATTGACTGAATAAAATATATTAATAAGCAAATAAAATGATAATGAAAATAACTGTTAGGAGTCTTGGTTCAGTTTCTCAGTCCAAAATTATATACAGGTAACAACGTTCATCTGATGAACGTGCCCCTCTGACAAAACCTCTGGCCCCAGCTTGGCCCCACCAGTACAACTGGTCTAGAACCGCCACTGCCTGAGCTGACAGCAGCTGACAGCAGCGTGAACTGCTGATCCATCCGATCTTAACTGTACATTTTACCTTTTCAAACGGCCAGTTGAATCTGCATAATTGGTGCACCATTATCGTGCTTTAAATTTTAGTTTCTTTGCTGCGATTTGTAAAACCTAAAGCCAATCCAACGTGCGTGATCGCGCATTGCGCGGCTGGACACAGACCACGGCTGGAGCGCATTGCGCGGTGATTACGCGTGTCTGCTTTGTCCAATGAAATAAAGATAGTGCATGGATGGATGGACATATGTATGGATGGATGGACATATGTATGGATGGATGGATGTATTATGTATGTATGGATGGATGGAAACTGATTTGCTTGCGAACGCAGTAAAAGCCTCTTTTTTTTTCCTCGGGTCGGTCGGAAAAACAGCACCTCTGACAGCTTTGATCGGCTTTTCCTTGTTCCTTGTGTTCACTGGGCAATCTATAGCTGTTAAGTAGCCATGTGCTTCTTTCAAAGCTGCAGATTATTGGCCGAAACCAATGACAAAAGCTCCGATACCAGCCAAACAAGTCCGCATGTTAATCAGCTGTGAGGGTCCCCGCCCCCAGTACGCAAATCACTGCGGCTTGTTTTTACTCTGAAAACAAACTGATTTCTAACACAAAGTTTATCGGTTTAAACACTTCTAAAGTGTTTTTTAAAGCATGGGATGGTTTCTTCACAACTTCAGCTAGTATATTTTGCAAAAAAACGAGTTTCACTAATTTCTCAGAAGTTGAAGGTTTATTGATTTTTTTCACAGTTAGAGTGTGCCGACTTGTTCCTACATTTCTTGTGGCTGGTCACGGGAGACAGAGAACTAGGGCCCATTTTACACGGCGCCTATTTTGAGTGAAGCCACTCCTTTCTCTCTGCGTCTTTGCTTATCGTTGACACGACACCACTGGCCCCCCTCTTTGAATCCGATTGTTTTTGAACCCACGACTCAGGGTGGAGGTTTTTCGCTGACCCCCCGTTGATAATGTAAACATCTCCCGCCGAGCTTTTGTTTGAACACACGCGCGCAGCACGCACGCGCCGACAGTCAGGGCAGGCGGACATTTCACCTGTCACGCTGCACAATGTGCTAAATAATTACAGTTTAACACTAGAAGTCCCAGAGAAGGGTCATTCAACATTTCTACCTTTGGAACCCAGAGACGGGTCGAGTGACCCGAAGGATTTTAGCTAACATCCTATAATGAGCTGTTAACAGGCGCTTTTGTTTTGTAAATAAGGCCATTACTGGCGCACCACAGGAGGGGGCACACTAATTTGACTAAGGCTGCGCTTTTTTGCGCAAGTGAACTTGGCTTCTAAATCCCCCGGTCCCTTTCAGTGGGCTACATATGTTGGTCCGTCACTTGACCTCAGGTCATGTGACCTATGTTGGTCCGTCAGTTGACTTCATGTTGTGTGACCTGTGCTGGTCCGTCACTTGACCTCAGGTCATGTGACCTGTGTCGGTCAGTCAGTTAACCTCAGGTCATGTGACCTGTGTCGGTCCATCAGTTGACCTCAGGTCATGTGACCTGTGTTGGTACGTTAGTTGACCTCATGCCGTGTGACCTGTGTCAGTCCGTCAGTTGACCTCATGTCGAGTGACCAGTGTCGGTCCATCAGTTGACTTCATGTCGTGTGACCTATGTCGGTCCGTCAGTTGACCTCAGGTCATGTGACCTGTGTCATTTTGTCAGTTGACCTCAGGTCATGTGACCTGTGTTGGTCCGTCACTTGACTTCATGTTGTGTGACCTGTGCTGGTCCGTCACTTGACCTCAGGTCATGTGACCTATGTTGGTCCGTCAGTTGACTTCATGTTGTGTGACCTGTGCTGGTACGTCACTTGACCTTAGGTCATGTGACCTGTGTTGGTCCGTCAGTTGACCTCAGGTCAAGTGACCCGTGTTGGTCCGTCAGTTCACCTCTTGTCGTGTGACCAGTGTCGGTCCGTCAGTTGACCTCATGCCGTGTGACCTGTGTCAGTCCGTCAGTTGACCTCATGTCGAGTGACCAGTGTCGGTCCATCAGTTGACTTCATGTCGTGTGACCTATGTCGGTCCGTCAGTTGACCTCAGGTCATGTGACCTGTGTCATTTTGTCAGTTGACCTCAGGTCATGTGACCTGTGTTGGTCCGTCACTTGACTTCATGTTGTGTGACCTGTGCTGGTCCGTCACTTGACCTCAGGTCATGTGACCTGTGTTGGTCCGTCACTTGACCTCAGGTCATGTGACCTGTGTTGGTCCGTCAGTTCACCTCAGGTCATGTGACCTGTGTCAGTCCGTCACTTGACCTCAGGTCATGTGACCTGTGTCGGTCAGTCAGTTGACCTCAGGTCATGTGACCTGTGTCTGTCCGTCAGTTGACCTCAGGTCATGTGACCTATGCTGGTACGTCAGTTGACCTCATGCCGTGTGACCTGTGTCGGTCCGTCTGTTGACCTCATGTCGAGTGACCAGTGTCGGTCCGTCAGTTGACTTCATGTCATGTGACCTGTGTCTGTCCGTCAGGTGACAGACAACAATAGGTCAAGCATGTTTTAGAACACAGCAATGGGCCACCTGCATGTGCCGGCACGCACCGTATATACATGCGCCAAGGACAAGGAGAGAGACTACTGGTAAGCAAAATAATTTATTTGACAGAACATCAAAGTTACAGGATAGTCAGCACAGCAGAATGAGACAATTTCATGCATAAAACTGTTCTGGAGCAGACAAAGCTTTCCGTTCAGTGGATGTCCCAAAATGTTCAACTGTGAGATAACTTCAGGGTTTGTTATGTGTGAATTCAGGTCAGGGCCTCTCTTCTGACTCAGGGGGGAAGTGCAAGCAGAGTCTTACTTACCTGGTGGAAACATTGGAATGCAGTTTGTGCAGTCTGGTGTGGTGGGGGTGTCTGAGGCCCTGTTTACACGGACACTGTGTGGGGGAAACGCAACTTTTGGGTATGTTAATTAGGTTGAAAGTTTTGCGTTGACATGGGCGAATTATGTGGATACGACTCTCTCCCCCCCACCCCCCGTACTCATGAATTTACTGTAGTTACCATGCTGGGCCTGTAGATGGCGCTGTGATTTTTGGAACCTTCACTACTGCGCACGCGTGCCACTGCTGCCTGA
>JBBPBX010051819.1:0-17670 GCA_038048925.1 Garcialebias charrua
ATGGGAAACATACACAGATGACAGACAAACACATTATTACATTATTCATTTCTGATCATTTTTTAGCAATCTTGGGCAGCAGGAAGTAGGTCTTCAGTTTACACGGTCACAAATTAATGTAGAACACCGGACGCCATTTAGGTTCAGTCACGGGGGCCTTTGAAGGTCTCCAGTTTAGACGGTCACAAATTAATGTAGAACACCGGACGCCATTTTATGTTCAGTCACGGGGGCCTTTGAAGGTCTCCAGTTTAGACGGTCACAAATTAATGTAGAACACCGGACGCCATTTTAGGTTAGCTGCCGGCGCCGAGAGCCGGCCGAAGACTGGTGACCAGGATGGCTTCATATGGATTAATTACGAGCTGGAAACGTCTCTGTGAACTTTGTGGATGTCTCAGGCAGCAGCGGATTTATCGCTGATCGTGCCAGGCCGCCGCGCGAAGACCTCCGGCCGGCCTGCTACACCTCCGGCCTGGCTAGCTCCAGAAGCTAACACGGGAGCTAACACGGGAGCCGGCCTTTTGAACACTTGTGACCAGGATCGCATCATATGGATTAATTACTAGCTGGAATCGCTCTGTGAGCTCTGTGGACGTCTCAGGCTGGAGCAGGAGCTGCAGATTGATCGCGCCGCCGCTCCAACACCAGCTCATGGCTTGGCTAGCAGAAGCTAGCCAGCTAGCTAACACAGGTCTCGAGCAGCTGCGGTGGTTCACTGGCCGGCCGCCGCGCTGCTCGGCCCGACAACACCGAGCAGAGTTTGTACCTCCAAACTTCCAGCTTCCATGTAAAGTCAATGGTGGACGCACCCAGCAGCCTCCTGGCGTCTGGCGTCAGGTCGCATGCGTGAGGAGCGTGCTGTGTAGCGTTTTTCCGTGTACGTGAACCGGCGTCGGCTTCCAAGTTCCGCTTCAGCTGAGCTGAAGTTTTCGCGGTTCAAACGTTCAAACGCCGCTCAACTCCACCTGATTGGTTGGTGTGTCAACCAATCAGGGAGAGTCGGGGGGCAGAAGAGAGGGGGCAGTGGGAGAGTCCCTATGTGACGCGGAAACGAGGGTGCGCGCGCACTATGTGACGTATTGTTTGTCGGAAAAAAAAAGAAAAGACCCGCGAGCTCGTGAACTATGGAAGAGAAACTCATTGTAGCTGTGTGTTCGCGACAATTCCTTCACGACCAGTCAAGTCTGCTCCACAGAGACGGAAATAAACAGCTCCTCCTCGCCTGGCGGAGTGAGCAGGACTCCGTGTGCAGGGCTCTGTATACCGGTAAGCTCCTCCCACACACCCAGCAGCTTCTGGCTTCTGGCTTTTTGGTCTGAACACGCTGCATTCACAAGTGCGTCCACTTGCGTGCGTGAGGAGCATTTTGGAGGTTCAAAACGCTGCTCTGTGTGACTGTACCATTAGACTTGTGATTCTGTGCGTCAGAATTTTAGGGATGACCTACAGAGTTAAATATCATTAATTAAAATAAGAGAGGAATGATTTTACCTTTGACATTTTTTATTTAGTAAAACTAATGTGTTTTTTTAACTACAGTAAACATATTAAAGTAAAAGTTGTCTGATGAAAAAAAGGAGCATTAGACCTAACAAAGGAACATGTTCTGATCATTGCAAACTCCAGTTCGTCATCAACTCTAATTAAAAAACTGTCTAGTCAACCTTGTAATGGGTCAATAGTGAAAAATATTTTAACTTCCTGACACCATTTTCAAAACTTGGACCTGAGTGTTGAGACATTTGAAGACATTTCTTGTCTCCTAACATCCCATGAACTGACACATTTTAATATTGCAGCAATAATTTATTGTTCAAGTTCAGAAGAAGTTGATTTTCAAAGTTTTTTTTGTTTTGTTTTTGTCCAGTCTGGTTCTTTTGGGAGAGAAAATCTGTCCTGCTGAACTGAACAGTCTTTCAATAGTCATTCAATAATATTTCAATAGTCTTTCAATAGACTTTTAATAAGGCCATGGGTGGTGTATATCTTCTGGCTGACTCTCCTAGCTGGTCTGAGAAGCTCAGTCCTCACCTCCTTCTAAAGGTGTGCAGTGGAGAGCATCCTGTGCTCCAGCATCAACGTGTGGCATGGAGGCTGCACAGCTGCAGAAAGAAAAGCTCTGCAGAGAGTGGTGAAGGCTGCACAGAAGATGTTGGAGTCAGTCTCCCCACCATCACAGACATCCACACCTCCAGATGCAGGAAGAGAGCCACCTGCATCATGAAGGACATTGAGAACCACTAGACTGAGGAACAGCTTCTACCCTGAGGCTGTTAGACTCATGATGAGTCTCTAATCAGGATAATCACTGTGAAAAATCACATAATGTTTCTGCTGATCTTTTTCTTGTTGCTGCTGATTTGTTTCATGTTGCTGCTGATCTGTTTCATGTTGCTGCTGATCTGTTTCATGTTGCTGCTGATCTGTTTCTTGTTGCTGCTGATCTGTTTCTTGTTGCTGCTGATCTGTTTCATGTTGCTGCTGATCTGTTTCATGTTGCTGCTGATCTGTTTCATGTTAAAGTGTTCATTCATGCTCATATGTTCACACAGACTCATGTTCGTGCTGCTGTTTGAAGTAATGTTTTTACAGTATTCTATTAGTGCTTAGGGAATTTTTTGTTGATGTTTTTCCTAGTTCATATCTTAGATGATATTGCTGTTTTTTTAATTTATTTTTTACTTTTTATTGTTGGATGTAACTGGGACCCTGTGTACATGATTTTGTTCCATAACTTGTACCACATGTGGTGCAAATGATTGGATGTAACTGGGACCCTGTGTACATGATTTTGTTCCATAACTTGTACCACATGTGGTGCAAATGAATATAAAGAATCTCTGACTCAGACTCTGACTTAAGGCAGCATAACAAGTCAACCCTATAGGATTTATCAAAAAGGAAAGTCTTAAAACTGGACAATGTGTCAGCCTCACAGACAGAAAATCGAAGTTGGTTCCACAAGAGAGGAGCCTGATAACTGAAAGATCTTCCTCCCATTCTGATTTTGGAAACCCTATAGGGACTGCGGGTAAGCCTGTAGTCTGAGAGTGAAGTGCTCCATTTGGAAAATATGGAACAAAAAGATCTCAAACATAAGATGGAGCTAGGTTGTTGAGAGCTTTGTAGGTTAGATTTTGAATTCAATTCTGGACTTGACAGGGAGCCAATGGAGAGAAGCTAAAACTGGAGAGATATGATCTCTCCCATAACTCCAGTTAAGACTCTGGCAGCAGCATTTTGGATCAACTGAATACTTTTTAAATAATTATTTGGGTATCCAGATAATAAACCATTGCAATAGTCCAGTCTAGACATGACAAATGCATCAACCAGTTTTTCTGCATCATTTTTAGACAATATGTTTCTAGTTTAAGCGATACTATGCAGGTGGAAGAAGGCGGAACATTTTCCAGTGGCGTTGGATCCGGTTATGGAAGGTTTCTCTACTTCAGAACATTCAGCACAGTACAGGGAACCCCTGTGTTATGAACGAGTTCGGGACCTAAGAACGGTTCGCAGCTCGATTCTGCCGTAGGTAGGGGGTGAAAATTATTTAAAAAAAATTATTCATTCATTCATTCATTCAACCTTTATTTATCATGCTAACGGAGCGCGCGCACACATTTAAGCATGTACAGTAGTGTACTGTAATGTTAAACATTGCTATTCACATTTACAGAATAAATAAAAATATATTTTCTTACTTTGAGATGGTCAAAGCCGACATCTTAGGTTGCCATGCGTTGATTGTTGTCGGGCCGAGCAGCGCGGCGGCCGGCCAGTGAACCACCGCAGCTGCTCCAGACCTGTGTTAGCTAGCTGGCTAGCTTCTGCTAGCCAAGCCATGAGCTGGTGTTGGAGCGGCGGCGCGATCAATCTGCAGCTGCTGCTGCTGCCTGAGACATCCACAAAGTTCACAGAGACGTTTCCAGCTCGTAATTAATCCATATGAAGCCATCCTGGTCACCAGTCTTCGGCCGGCTCCCGTGTTAGCTCCCGTGTTAGCTTCTGGAGCTAGCCAGGCCAGAGCCTGGCCGGAGGTGTTCGCGCGGCGGCCTGGCACGATCAGCGATAAATCCGCTGCTGCCTGAGACATCCACAAAGTTCACAGAGACGTTTCCAGCTCGTAATTAATCCATATGAAGCCATCCTGGTCACCAGTCTTCGGCCGGCTCCCGGGCAGCTAACCTAAAATGGCGTCCGGTGTTCTACATTACTGTAATTTGTGACCGGAGACCCCAGTGACTGAACCTAAAATGGCGTCCGGTGTTCTACATTAATTTGTGACCGTGTAAACTGAAGACCTACTTCCTGTTGCCCAAGATTGCTCAAAAATGATCAGAAATGATCTTTTTTATCATAATTATTATTTATAAAGCCTTTAAAACAACCACAGCTGCAACAAAGTGATGTACACATGAAATTAAGAACATTTGAACACAAAACATTTTTTTTTATTTTTATTTTTTTTAATACAGTAATTTCATATTTTTATTAAATATGATATGTTCGTAGGTCCCGTTGTTCGTAGGTCGATGGAGTCGTAAGTGGGGGGTTACCTGTACTGTACTAATGTGGCGATAGCTGATGGGAGGAAACAATCCATTTTAAAATATAAACCACAACAGCAGGAGCTGTTAACGAACAACCAGATGATGAATCTGGGGAGGAATTTTCCCACTTCATCTTTTTATGTGGACACTACGTTCCCTTACTGATCTAAGTTAGATCGTTTCTCCATCTCTGATGAGGAGCATTTTTTAATTGAACACTTTTACTGGAAATATGAAAGGCATTCTGGGAAACATGTCAGCTAAAGCTGACTCCACACCTGCACGTGCACGCACACCAGCGTAAAGCCCTGCAGACCTAATGGGCTTGGAGTGATATTAATATGTGTGTTTTGGGAACTTAATTACTCATCTGTATGTGTGTGTGTGTGTGTGTGTGTGGAGGGGGAAGCAAACAATTTATAACAAGCTCCCGGCAGTTCCACTCTCCTCTGTGAGCTTTTGCTAAATTGGACGATTACTCACTCGGGTGGTAAACATGACACACAATAATTGGCGCGCGCAGATTTTACTTATTAGTATGATGTATCGATCCGTCTGTCTGTGCACACGCTGGCCACGGCTCAGATCTATAACCTCTGTTTCCCGCTGGTTATCTCCGGTGAAAGGTCAAAGAAAGCTCTCGATGTTACAGAGGAGGAGGCAACTTTCTGCAGTTTGGTGAATTTTCCACCTCAGTGGAAGCGGCCTCCTTCCTTCATGCATTCTGAACTTAATGAGTCATAAAAGCCATTCTACAATAAAGACTTCTTTGTCTTTATTGTCCTCCAGTGGATCGGCTTTATGGATGTCGTACATGCCAAACATTTTGACTTCCAGCAGGAACAACGCAGGTGGAACTAATAAGATGAGTGATGGCTCAGTTCCAGCAATTACTGCAAAGCAAAGAGATGCAGCAATTAGTGATTTTAAAGTGACACTGTGTTTGACAAAACAAAATGCCTCCTGTTCAAAGTCCAATCAGTCTATTTGCAAAGGTCTCCCACCTTAATTAGCTTGTTGTGGTGCAGTCGGCTCACACTCATCATTAAGAAAAGGCCATGTGATGCAAATCTCAAAGATTTATGACTATTTTTTCAAATCTTTTCTAAACACTCAGCTCCTTTGAAAGCTGCCCAACACAAATTTTAGAATACCTGATAAGCAGAAGGAAGAAAAGATACAAAAAAGGTTCTGTAGGCTAAACCAGCAGTGTAAAAAACATTAATTCATGCACTTTTAGATGAGCCCTTCTGGGATGACCAGTAAAATCTAAGAAAATATGCCAATTTGACGTTGAAAAGTAAACATTACAGAAAGTGGGCAAACATTTGCATAGATATTAAAACGGGGATTCGGATTATTCTATTCAAACAAAACATTTCTTAGATCGTCAACATCTCATTTACATCCATGGGCACTTAAATTCTATTTAAATGGCCCCCAACTTCAAAGCAGTAGCAAAAAATCTAAATCCGCAGAAATTTAGCTGATAACTAAAATGAGCAACACAGAAGGAAAAGTCTAAAGATAGCACGTTCTTGATGTTCTTATCCCAACAGTGAGTGAACATTGGCCCTCATTCACGAACCGTTCGTACGCACAGATTTGTTCTTAAACTGTGCGTACGAGTGATTTAGGATCATTTGTGGCATTCAACAATGTTTTCGTATCCTACGATTTTTTTCAGATACGAACAAAATTTACGAGTGGTCCGGACCTGTCGTATATTTTACGAGCAGTCGGTCTGCTGTCATCCAGACGGAATTTCTCCACTAATAACTTCATATTTCGTTATTTAGAAAATATTTAGAGTTTAAAAAAGTCACGCACCACAATTGGTCTTGACAATAGGTTCTGTTTGAAGTCGAATTATATTTTTAAATGTAATAATGACTAACGGATTAAAGTATTTAAATTAAAATCAATTTGTTATCAATGCCGTTTTCTAACACTACAATATTAATATGAAGATCTCAAACTAAAACCAACTTAAATTATGAATTAATTTAAGTTTAATTTGTCTCGGTAACGCAGACTTCGGTAACGCAGACTTTAGGTTGACCTCCTCCTGTCGCAGTTATAGCTGTCAAATAGCTCAATCAGTAAAGCGTTGCGTCGCAGTGCAGAACTTTATGGGTTCGAGTCCCACATGGGACAACGTTTTTTTTTCTCCTTTTAATTCATTCCAGATTTAAAAAACACAAGAAAACTATTTACAATACAACAAGAAATGAAGCATAAAGTCTTTTTAATCTGGAATGAATAAATAATCTAAAGAAGGAAGGAAAAAAATAGGCATACCTTGTGGGAATCGAACCCACGAAATCTCGATAACAGTGCAATGTTTTAACCAGTTAGCCACCAGTACACGTGTATATTTTAAGGTCCACATTTATTATAAACAAACATTCTTTGGCATTAGTTGGTCATTTACTCCCATGAGTGACGCTGCTAATAAGGACAGATTTTCTTTTCTTGACCTCAGAGAGCAGAACTTCAATCTCCGCACCGGTAGAGTTCTTCTTTTTTACTTTTCGCTGTCATTTTATGCACGAACACGTTTTGCCTCCGAGGCAGGAAACGTAGCCTTATATGGTGTTTTGAGGGGTGGGAATTATGTAAATAACCTCTCCGCGTGCACGCGCAGGTGGTTGGAACAGGTGGGATTCATCATATTTACGCTCCCATTTACACACTTTTCCTGAGGATAGAAGACTTTGTTGAATCTGACGTGGCATGTTCGTACGAACGCTTCATACGAACAAAAGTAAGAGAAATTTAGGATAAAAATACGAACATTTTCTTGAATGAGGGCCATTGTTCTTCCTGAAATAACCTGGGCTCAAACCTTCAGCCTCGTGATTATGAGACCTCAGCACTGACCACCGAGCTATCGGAGCTGCAAAACAAATTAAAAGTAGCTATTGAAATATTCAAATTTGCAAAACACTCAAACCAAAAGTTCAAAGAAGCTAAACATATAAATAATGACGTCAGACTTTTTAAAGCAGATTTCAATAAAATAAAATAATAAATAATAAAAAATATATTAAATATCTATACAAATTAAATTAAAGAGAGCTCAATGTGGAGAAAATCTTAAAGGGAAATAATGTCTAATTAACTTGATTTGAGCTGTTGACAAAAATAGTGCTATTGCTTTATTTGGATGTTAGTGAGGTCAGAGGTCATTGAGTTGGACTCAGACTTAAATGGAAATTTGAATTGAATTTTTTCATGTTCTAACCATCAGCGGATCTATTTTTTTTTTAAATCAAGTATAAGTTACAAAAATACAAATGAGTCATTCTGTAAAGGATTTTTTCTCATTGTTTGACATATTTTTTAGTTTTTAATGTCTGCGTTGGTTTGAGTCATTTTCGCCTCTGGCCGTCCTCGGCAGCCCCCTCCTCCTGAATTGAAATTCTTCTCCAATTCCTTCATCCAAACCTTTATTTCTGTCTTCTTCCACTCGTGTGTCTCTGTAGGACTGACAGCTTTCTCTCAAATCACCTCAGAGGTCACACACTCAAACTCTCACTGACTTCCAACGTATCTGAGTTTGAGTCCAATCGTCCTCTTCCAAACAGGAAGTAAAGACTGGTTTTAAATAGCCTATATGCCACGGGGTTCCGTTCCAGCACCTCAGCAGTCATTACACAGACGGCGCACTTCCGGTTAGCGGGAAAGACACGAACATAAATGACTAAATACAATTAATAAAACATCGGCATACACACCAATAACAACTCTATACACATATAAAACCATATAAAATTATGGCGACGTTCCCCCTACGGATAGCCGCGATAAATGTTCGCCGAAACCCCCCCCGCGGAACAGCTGTTCCCACCGGTGGGCGGACACAACGGTACTCACGTGTAGTGCCGGTAGCGCGCGGCCGCTTCCCGTTTCGGGTCGTTGTCATGGTTTGCTACTAGGAGCTAACGCTAGCAACAACGGAGGTGGATGGGAACCGGAAGTGGCGGGTAGGTGTTGCATTTTGCCGGAAGTACGTCACGCCCACCCGTGGCATATAGGCTATTGTCATATCTCCTCCGCATTAGGATCATCCAACAAAGCCTGTGTGACCATCAGAACTTTTTTTCTTTGTGGGTGAAGACGTTTTTTTGGTGTTCACACAAAGTCTTACTTCCGGCTCTGATTTTTTTTTTCTGCCTGTCTTAATAAGAAGTTGCTGTCACATGTGAGTGGTTACCATGGTGACCCATATAAGCTTCTGACTGCAGCTTTATCATTTGTTCAGATCACATGTGTTGTCAGGTTATTGCAAAGGAAGTTGTGGATTTCTGCAGGGCTTCAGAGAAGAAAGTTTCAGGTGGGAGCGTTGTTGGAACTCCACCGTTCCGTCAAAGTCTTCAGTCCTTCTGTGTTCTGTTGTTAAAGACAATCATAACATCCTGATGGATGAGTAGTGCCTGCGCTGAGGAGCAGGTTGGGCCTGATCCCATCAGCTGATCGCTCCGATCTCCAGATCTGATCTCCAGATCTGATCTCCAGATCTGATCTCCAGATCTGAGCTCCGGATCTGATCTCCAGATCTGATCTCCAGATCTGATCTCCGGATCTGATCTCCAGATCTGAGCTCCGGATCTGATCTCCGGATCTGATCTCCGGATCTGATCTCCGGATCTGATCTCCGGATCTGAGCTCCGGATCTGAGCTCCGGATCTGATCTCCGGATCTGATCTCCGGATCTGATCTCCGGATCTGATCTCCGGATCTGATCTCCAGATCTGATCTCCGGATCTGATCTCCGGATCTGATCTCCAGATCTGATCTCCGGATCTGAGCTCCGGATCTGATCTCCAGATCTGATCTCCAGATCTGAGCTCCGGATCTGATCTCCGGATCTGATCTCCGGATCTGATCTCCGGATCTGAGCTCCAGATCTGATCTCCGGATCTGATCTCCGGATCTGAGCTCCGGATCTGATCTCCGGATCTGATCTCCGGATCTGAGCTCCAGATCTGATCTCCAGATCTGATCTCCAGATCTGATCTCCGGATCTGAGCTCCGGATCTGATCTCCAGATCTGATCTCCAGATCTGATCTCCGGATCTGATCTCCAGATCTGAGCTCCGGATCTGATCTCCGGATCTGATCTCCGGATCTGATCTCCGGATCTGATCTCCAGATCTGAGCTCCAGATCTGATCTCCAGATCTGATCTCCAGATCTGATCTCCGGATCTGAGCTCCGGATCTGATCTCCAGATCTGATCTCCAGATCTGATCTCCGGATCTGATCTCCGGATCTGATCTCCGGATCTGATCTCCGGATCTGATCTCCGGATCTGATCTCCGGATCTGAGCTCCGGATCTGAGCTCCGGATCTGATCTCCAGATCTGATCTCCAGATCTGATCTCCATATCTGAGCTCCAGATCTGATCTCCAGATCTGAGCTCCGGATCTGATCTCCAGATCTGATCTCCAGATCTGAGCTCCGGATCTGATCTCCAGATCTGAGCTCCAGTTGTCTCGGTTCTTCAGGCTTGTCCTTCTGCAGCGTGTTACACCTGATCACCACAGACCATCACACGGGACGCCGCCCCCACCCTCACCCCCACTGCTGCTCTGAAGCCCGAGATACACTCGAGCGTCCTCACGATATGCCTATACGCAGCGTACGTACGCTGTGGCAAAAGCGTAGCCCCGCGTAGCCCCTCAGGGCACGTACGCGCAAAAGTTTTTTTTTACTACGCATACGCGATGCGCGGTGTCTGAACATAAACTTCCCCGGCGCCGGACTGTTTTGTATGTTACACAAATTAAATAAATTCCCCTTCTTTATCGCTGATCGGGCCTTTTCTTTTGTTTTTTTGCCTAAAGTCAAGTAACCGCTTCTTCCTCCGTTCACTCGATGATTGAAATGAATGAATTCAGGTCCTACCTGGGTGCGCGATGTTTTAAATATCCCTGGTGGGCTGTGTGCTGCAGGAAAAGCACTCCCTGTTATTATTTTTATTTCTGAGAGAACTTTTTACAACATATATAGTAGAAACACCGCATGAACACCGCCGCGGTCTTCAAGGCGCTACATGAGCTGGCTGTCAATCATTTCAGTAGGCGTGTCAGCAAGTAACCAATCAGCGAGCTCAGTTGAGTCCCCTCCGTGTGCAGCTGCTCATATTACAACAAGGAGAACGCGAGCGTATAGTTTCTGACATATGCTGAAGCATATCAGCAAAACACATGCGCACAAAATGCGCGCGCAGAGTGGCGTACCTGAGGACGCATGAGTGTATCTCGGGCTTGAGAGATGAATGAAGGTGGAAGGAGGAGTTGTGGCGAGAGGCAGGAGAGGTGGCAGCTTCGATTAAATGTTAAACGATGAAGAGAAGGGTGACGCCAGAGCCGCGGGGGTGGCTCACCTGTCACGGCTCTCTCCGGCGGCTCTGCGGTCGTCCCCAGAAACGACAGAAGGAGCTCTGGACAGGCTGATTCATGACCCGGCAGGCAGGAGGCTCTCCAAACAATTTAAGGATGAAGTATCATCATTTTTAAAGGCCTTGTCGCTTCGCTCTGCTCGTTTAATGTCTGACACCACATTATTTCACCTTCAGCTTCAGCTCTGCTCCTCTTCTCTTGTTAAAGACTTCCTGTTCCCGGTAACGGATCATTTTGTCACAGCTAACAGCTCCGACTCGGAGCTCCTGCTTCCTGTCATCAATAAGGCTTACACGCTTTGTTAGCCGTGTGGAAACACAGACTCTTTCATTTGAACAAATGCATTTGGTAACAAACATTCTGCTTCATGTCTCCACAGGAGGGTCATCAGTCAGACTCTTATCACAGATTTAATGACGAGAATATTCGTATTAAAATGATGTATGAAGCCAGGAAGAAGGTGGAATGCCTCAGAGCTGCCCCGTGATTTTCACTCTTTTCCAGAGCATTCAATCTTTTTATTTTATTTATTTTTTATTTAAATTCTTTATTCATTTCAAATTTAGAATTTTAAAGAACACAAAAAAACTATTTACAATTCCACATAAATAAAAACAAAATCAAACATTACATGAAATGAAAGGAAGCAGAAGAAGATAAAATCCTATTATGTCTGCCCCTTTTTTAACAAAATTAATTCAGACAATCAATTCAAACAACAATAACCCACAAAAAATATTACATAATAAATAACTCATCATACTTTACCATTCATAAATTTTGAAACAAACCAATTTCATATATATTTTTCCAGAAACCTAATTTTATTCATTTTTTTAAAACAAAGTCATAGTTTTTGCAACTTTGATATCGTTTTCTAAACCATTCCATAGACCTATTCCATAAATTATAGTAGACCTACTATTTAAACTAGTTCTATGTTGTGGCATAACAAAAATATCTGTACCTTATGATGTGACAATAAAAACAGAAACATAGGGATGTTGGTGAAACAAAACCGTCGCCTATTTAGGCGACGTGTTGGTCCAACAGGTCAACGTGTAAAAATATTAAAAGCAAATCAAATGATTTCTTCTGTTGGTTGAAGATATTTTGCTTCTTTTACATTGAACAATTGTCTGTTCCCAACTGGACAGTGTGCAGTTCCAAGCTTTAAATTACCCATTTCAAATTAAACATCTTCAACTGATAAAAGATGAATCCTTTGAGTTAATGTACCCGGCATGGGGAAACTCTAGGTTTCCAGTGGAAGGAAGGACTGATTTCATTGAAGTTAAGTAACTCTGCACACTTTAACCTTGAGCTAAGAGCGTGCACGTGCACAACACAAAGTCACTGGAGCGCCAATACCTGGATTCAACATGGCAAATGCGGGATAAAACAAAAATGAGACGTTTCTGATTAACAAGTATGAAGAGAAGGCAGCTGATTGGAGGTGCACAATGATGATGTCACAGCTCAGCTGATCTCTTTAATCCCGGAGTTTTAACTTATGTCAACTGATTATAATGTTTATTGATTTGTTTTAGTATTTATGTTAATAGCATGGGTGGGAGCTGCTGCCTCACAGCCAGCAGGTCGCAGGTTCTCCTCCTGGCCTTTCAGTGTGGACTTTACATGTTCTCATGCACACATCCATTCTCTCCAGTTTCTTCCCACAGACCAAAACCTGCATTCTAGATAATGATGGTAGATTGTTCCTAGGTGTGAGTGAGACAGTGAATGGTTGTCTCGTTTGTCAGTGAACATCATGTTAGCCTCTATGTGTCCCTGTGATGGACTGGAGACCTGTCCAGGGTGTCCCCACCTCTCACACAGTGATGGCTGGATATGAGTGACCCAAAAAGGAAGAAGCGGGTAAAAGATAATGGATGAAGGGATGCATTTGTAGAATAAAAAGTGAATCAAAATAACTCAATCATTTATTTTTTATTTTTTGGGGTTTCTTCAGTAAATATATATTTTTTAAATTTCAGATTATATTGCAGCGTGATGATCAGACTTTGTTCTGATGAGGCTCCGAGGTGTTTAATTGGAAACGTGTGAACAGAAAATGTTGCTGAGAAAACTAAAAGGATCTGATGAAAATTGAAACGGCTCAAACCAAAACCAAATCTGGGATTGGTAATAAATATAGAGTATCTATATATCCATGCATCCATCTATGTATCCATCCATCTATCCATCTATCCATCTATCTATCCACCTATTGATAGTCTTTCCATCCATCTAAATGAGCTACTGTAGTTTGAAAACTTAGTTTCCTTCAGTTACCTGGTTTATTTAATCAAGTCTGTTACCATGGTTACAGACTCCTGAGTTTCACTTAACTCTCTTTCTGTGACAAATATATTTTCTTTTTTTTATATTAGGTATACTCTGTGGTTTCACTTAATCTTCATTCTGTTTTGTTGTTGTTTTTAAATCCCTGACCTGACTGACTGTCTACACCAACATGCCCACTGGTTTCGTAAAAAAAAAAGAAAGCTTTTAAAAACTTTATCTGAGCCTTTAATGGTTAAATCTACAATAAGCAGTGACGTGCGGTGAGGTTCATGGCTGGTGAGGCACTGTGCAGTATTTTTTCCATATGTATAATAGAAAACAGACAAAAAATGTTCTCCACATTTTGGCTTCTGTCTGCCATAGCTTCTTCAGTGGTTTGGATACTTTGGATAGCGTTATTTTCTTCTTTTATAATACATGAACCCTACAGAGTAGTTTATTCACCATTTGATTGGCAGCAGTTAACGGGTTGTGTTTAAAATGTCATATCAGCAATCTTTACACATACAAACTGTAGCACACAAAAAAGCACATTTAATTTGGAGAAAAAATTATTTTAGTCTTACTTTTACTTATAAATTAAATTAAACTATAACAAAATCTATTTTTATTTTACAGAAAAGAGCTGTGAGAATTATTACAAGAAAGTCTTAATGTAATATAATATATTATTTAAACAACTCAAAGTACTGAAGTTTAATGATTTGGTGGACTATAATATTTTGTTAGTAGAACCCTCAAATGTTCAAATGTATTTTGTTAAGGGAAAGCTGCTAGTCTAAAGGGAACTGAATTTTTTTGCAAAGCCAAGGTATAGAACTAGTTTGAAGGGACGGTTTATTTCAATACAGGGAGTTGAATTGTGGAATGTTTTGGGAAATCATGATCAAAACTAAATTGTTAACAAAATACTAAAACTTTTAGTTAAGTGTTTAATGTTCTAGATATTTGTAGATTGTGAAAAGTTACTCTTTTTGCTCTGTTTGCGCTGTCACTTTTTACTACATAATTATCACGTTTTTACTACTTAGTATCACGTTTTTACTACATAGTATCACATTTTTACTACATAGTATCACGTTTTTACTACATAGTATCACGTTTTCACTACATAGTATCACGTTTTTACTACTTAGTATCACGTTTTTACTACATAATTATCACGTTTTTACTACATAGTATCACGTTTTTACTACATAGTATCACGTTATTACTACTTAGTATCACGTTTTTACTACATAATTATCACGTTTTTACTACTTAGTATCACGTTTTTACTACATAATTATCACGTTTTTACTACATAAGCTCCAAAAAAATATTTTCATGGTTGAATGCAATACGCTTCCGTACTTTCCCTCCTGCAGCGCAGGCTGAAACAGAACCCTGAGCTCAGTAGCCCCGCCTCCTGAGGCTCGCCTGCCTGTGTGTGTGTGTGGATGTAACCTGACACCTTCACAGCCGTTTTATGAGATCGTTCAGCGCACAGATACAGTTTTAGACAAAAACACGAGACATTATATTCACCAGCTAAACTATAGAAATGTAGTTTATATAGCAAAAGTATTTGGACATTTTAATAGCGACATAAGAGGCAGGAATTTTCCTGCCTTCCCAAATCGCTCACACAGCAGCTGCCTGCAGCACGTCACCCGAGTGAGTGAAGTGAAGCAGCCTGCTGCGCGTGCCTCTCTGCGCAGGTCTGCACGTCTCATCTCAGTACATTTGAACACTAAATAAGAAAAATTGGCGATTTTGAATGAAAATCAACTTAAAACTGGTTTAGGTTTTAGTAAAATAAGTTTATAGTACAAATCAAAGGATAAAGACAATAATTACATTTATTTTTTCAATTAATTTTTTTTTCTTTTCATGATGACAGGGGAGGCGTGGCCTCACTTGCCGCCCCTGACCGCACGTCACTGACAATAAGATACAAGATACAAGATACAAGAGATTTTATTAACATTGCACCAATTTTCATCGATACAGCGTGATTATGTATGCACAGTCATCCAGGAGAGGGTTTTGAGTGTGTAAAGCTGCTGCCTTATCAAAACACATGACATGTTCTTCAGCGCGGCCTCTCTCATCCGTCTCAGGATGAAGGTCAAAGGTGGGAAAACAGGGAAAGAAACCATGGGGGTTACAGCGTTGATATTAAAAAAAATGAATCACATTTTGTCTGCAAGACACCGCATGACCCAGTAAAAACCATATCATAAGCACATTTAGCACAGTTACATGTTGCATGTTGAGACTGAGGCAGGGAGGATCTGTCCATGATACATTCCGGATGCCTCCGATAACGCTCATAGAAAAGTTCTCCGGGGGGGGGGGGTAGCAGACAAGACAAGAACAGCTTTTTTCCACAGTAGCCACGTCTCAGGAGAAATTAGATATCCAGCCTTTTCCAAGGCTGTTTCCAAGGGAGCCAGATAAGAAATACAAATATTTTCACATCAGGCACACATTGTAATTTCAGCAGCCTTCAGTCTGTAAGGGCGATTCTGTTCATATGATCCAATTCGGGACTTTTTTTTTCCACTGATCCAACTCTGACCTCAGATGTTGACCACAGCGACCCGAGTCCTAAGTCCAAGGGTGACCAGCTCACCCTCTGGATAAGCTCTCAAACAGCTGAATTCTGATGTTGACCACAGCGAACAGAGTCCTAAAACCAAGGTTGATCTGTTCACCCCCCGAATAAGCTCGCACACAGCTGATTTCTCGAGGTCACAGCGCAGACCAGACGTCGGGTGCTCCAGGCATTAAGTCCTGCTGAAGTCTCCCTCTTTTGCGATAGACCAGTGCTCCACAAATGCCAAAAAGCAAAGCGCTGCCATCATAATCCAATATAATCCAAGATTCTTCACCTCCACAGAGCACACCCAGAAATCCACGGAATCCATGGCGGAATCCATGGCGTATCCTCCGTCACTCTGTGAGGTTGAAAAGGCTCTCCTTGTGCCTTCTTCTGTGGAAATCTTCTTTGTAGAATCGAATGCCCAAACCTCCAATCCATCTTAATTTGCGTTCGAGGTGCTTTGCTGTGGAGCTGCCAGCAGCAGGGGGGGGGAAGGACGGGAGAGGGAAGGGAATGCGTCTGCCTCCTTCGTGAGCCAAGCCAGAAAAAAAAGTGTGACTTTAAAAACAAAAATCTAATCCAAGAGATTTATTTCTCCAAACTTCATTGCTTGACTAAAATCATGAATATTTAAAAGTTAAGATTTTTTCATTCTGCGCTCGGTTCTCATTAATCTTAGATTTTATTATTTAATTATTAACACATCTGTCACCAGCAGCACAGATTTTAATCCTTAACTCAGGATAATCCTGTTGCTTGTTAGTCATTTACCAAATGTTCCACGTGACATCAGCCAGACAACTGATTAGTTTTTGGATTTCGTCCAGATCTTTTCAAATTTTTAAATAAAATTCATGCCGATATGAAGATTTCCCCATCTGGCTCACATACAGCACTTCCCTGTATGTTTATGCAAAGAAAAAAAAAAGTTCAACTCTCCATCTGGAAGAGAAAATAGGTTTATGTAGAGAAACACTTTCACAAATATTTCATAACAATTAGACTAAAATATTTCATTCAAATTTCATTCATAATAAATATGATTTCTGTATTAAAGATCAGGTGCAGATCTACTGATCCTTGTTTGAGAACATAACTTCAGCTGCGGCAGCAAAGAAAATAAATTATTTAGGTTAAACTGAACAAAACAACAAAAAATGAAAAAACATAAATAAATACATTTGATCCATCCATCCATCATCTTTTACCCGCTTCTTACATTGTGGATCGTGAGGGTCACTGGTGTCCAGCTATCACTGTGCGAGAGGCGATTCATTTTTGAAAAGTAAAATCTAAAACTAGTACAGGTAAAATTATTAAACGTAGTGTGTTGGACTGTTCTGCTTTGACTGAGGAGGACCAAATCATTTAGACTTGAACTTCTGCATTTTTTATTTATTTTTTATAAACAAATTAAACAAATGAAGGAACGAAAGAACAAAGTGAAGAAAGGATCTGTCCAGTCAGCGACTTCATGGGTCTCACTCCATCATCATAAAAACCAGATCATAAAAATTATATTTAAACATATGTATCAGATTGATGTGTGGAGTGGTGGAACAGAGGCTAAAGAAGGTGATCCTGTGATCAGAAGGTCGCCGGTTCAACTCCATGGACCGACAACATCAAAATGTGGGCGGTATAGGTGAAACACCCACACCTGCCTCCACTCTCATTTGCCCAACTCTGGGCCCTTGAGCAAGGTCTTTACCCCCACCATCTGCTCCCCTGGGTGCCCTAGATGGCAGCTCT
The DNA here is from genome assembly GCA_038048925.1 of Garcialebias charrua. Lineage (NCBI taxonomy): Eukaryota > Metazoa > Chordata > Actinopteri > Cyprinodontiformes > Rivulidae > Garcialebias > Garcialebias charrua. The sequence continues at coordinate 17,616 of JBBPBX010051819.1, forward strand.
CTGCTCCACACAGAGGGCTGTGGTAGCTCGGTGGTTGCGTCAGAAAGGGCATCCA
>JBBPBX010051820.1:6296-24439 GCA_038048925.1 Garcialebias charrua
CAGGTAGTCCCCGATTTACCAGCGTATGGACTTACGAGGATCTGACTTTACGAGGTTATCATATTTAATAAAAATATGAAAAAAATAATAATAATTTTTGTTGCGTTTAAATGTTCTAATGGTGTGAGCACACCAAAAACTTTTTGACCTCCGAAAACGCTCCTCACGCACGGAAGTGGACGCGCTGCCCAGTGTTGTCCAAACTGTAGTGTTGCGGCGGCTTCGTTGCTGTGGCGACGGGGTGTGGGAGGAGCTTACCGGTATACAGAGTCCTGCGCACAGAGTCACTGCACTCCGCCAGGCGAGGAGCCTTTTATTTCCGTCTCTGTCGAGCAGACTTGACTGGTCGTGAAGGAATTGTCGCGAACACACAGCTACAATGAGTTTCTCTTCCATAGTCCACGAGCTCGCGAGTCTTTTCTTTTTTTTTCCGACAAACAATACGTCACATGGTGCGCGCGCACCCTCGTTTCCGCGTCACATAGGGACTCTCCCACTGCCCCCTCTCTTCTGCCCCCCGACTCTCCCTGATTGGTTGACACACCAACCAATCAGGTGGAGTTGAGCGGCGTTTGAAAGTTTGAACCGCGAAAACTTCAGCTCAGCTGAAGCGGAACTTGGAAGCCGACGCCGGTTCACGTGCACGGAAAAACGCTCCTCAGAACGCGCAACACGCACGCGACCTGACGCCAGACGCCAGGAGGTGCCTAGGTGCGTCCACCATTGACTTTACATGGAGGCTGGAAGCTTGGAGGTAAAAACGCTGTTTGGTGTGACCACACCATTAATTTCATGTGTACAGCACTTTGTTGCAGCTGTGGTTGTTTTAAATGGCTTTATAAATAAAGTATAATTGTTATTTTTATGTTTTATTTCAATTTTTAGCATATTAGCAATCGCTCCCAACGTGCTTCCGGCAGACATAAAACGAGCGGATCGCGGCCGCCTGACCATGCAACGAGCGGAGCTAAGCGGGCGAGGATTACTGTAGACATGCCGGCAAAGAGGCCTTCTGCCACCAGGAGCTGCTAGCTTTTGAGGACCGTGCGTCAGATCAGAGGTTACCTCATACGGATAAAATAGCTGGAAACACTCGGTGAACTTTGTGGATGTGTCTGGACTGGAGAAGCAGCAGCAGCAGATCGCTTAGCGATCGCTCCCAAAGCGCCGCGCGACAACATTAGCTCATGGGCTAAGCTAAGGCTAGGCTAAATGCTAAGCGGACCCCGACCAGAACCAAACCGAACCGACAGCCGGGAGCTCGCCTCAATGTCCGGGAGCTCGCCTAAGATGTCGGATGGACACCAGCTAACGTGGAGAAGCAGCTCCGACAGCCTTTTTTGGATGTGCTACACGCTAACGAGCGCTAACGAGAGCAGGCCTAATCTGGCGAGGGCTAACAACAGCTAACGTGGGCAGCTTGTTTGGATGAATGAACACCACAGAGAAACGGCTTTCGGTAAGTTTATTAAATATTTTTCTGGCTCCAAATGTATGAAGTTAGCGTACTAACAGTCCTTCCTTTAAACAGTTTGGACTGCGTGGTGCTGCAGAAAGCTGGGGACCTCGGACGTAACGCGGCGGAGCTAAGAGACGAGAGAAGCTGCGCTCAAAGTAAGAAATACATTTTTTATACATGTACGGACTTACGAGATTTTCATCTTATGAGAACCTCGTAGTAACGGAACTCGCTCGTAAGTCGGGGACCACCTGTATATCTGATAGATTCCAATTTGTAAATGTAAATGACGAATCTTCATCATACACCAAAGTAGGTTATGGAGTTCCTCAAGGTTCAGTGCTTGAACCAATACTCTTTACCCTATATATGCTTCCATTGGGTAAAGTTATTAAACAGCATGAGATACCGGTAAATTTTAATTGTTATGCTGATGATACAGTTATATTTGTCCATGAAACCAAATGAATTCTATCAGCTACTTAAGACTACAAGCATGTCTTAAAGACATAAAAACCTGGATGACCCTAAATTTTCTGCTTTTGAACACAGACAAGACTGAGGTTTTAGTTTTTGGACCTAAGCATCTTAGGAATACATTTTTCAGTCTTTCGCCTGCCTTGGATGGTATTAATCTGGCCTTCAGTTAAAATGTTAAAAATCAGTGTTATTTTTGATCAGGGCATGTCTTTCATCCCCCACATTAAAAACGTTACTAGAACAGTCTTCTTCCACCTGCGTAATATCACTAAAATTAAAAACATCTTATCTAAAAATGATGCAGAAAAACTGGTTCATGCATTTGTCACGTCTAGACTGGACTATTGCAATGGTTTATTATCTGGGTGTCCAAATACTTCTTTAAAAAGTCTTCAGTTGATCCAAAATGCTGCTGCCAGAGTCTTAACTGGAGTTAGTAAGAGAGATCATACGTCTCCAGTTTTAGCTTCTCTCCATTGGCTCCCAGTCAAATTCAGAATTTAATTCAAAATTTTACTTTTAACCTACAAAGCTCTCAACAACCTACCGGGTAGCTCCATCTTATATTACAGATCTTATTGTTCCATATTTTCCTAACAGAGCACTTTGATCTCAGACTGCAGGCTTACTCGCTGTGCCTAGAGTTTCCAAAAGCAGAACGGGAGGAAGTTCTTTCAGTTATCAGGCTCCTCTCTTGTGGAACCAACTTCCAGTTTCTGTCCATGAGGCTGACACACTGTCCAGTTTTAAGACTGGGCTTAAGACTTTCCTTTTCGATAAATCCTATAGTTAGAGTTGGATTGTTAAAATTGAATCGTTTTTATTTGATACTATTTCTATCTTAACGCGATTCTCAACCTGCCATTGTGTTTCTGTTCTTCTCAAACAGATGGCCGCTTGTCCTGAGCCTGGTTCTGCTAAATGTTTCTTCCTCATGAGGGAGTTTTTCCTTTCCATTGTCGCCTTCATGCTTGCTCAAGATGAGAGTTCTGTGATGGAGTTAAATTCAAAGCAGTCTGCTCCTCAGATAAATAGATAAAATATTATTCTTATGAATGTTTCTGTTAAGTTATTATTTTTATATATGAATGTTTCTGTTCAATGCCCTGAGATGACTTCTGTTGTGACTTGGTGCTATATAAATAAGCTGAATTGAATTAAATAGTGGCCATAATGTTATCCTTGATTGGGAAGAGATGCAAAATGCTGCATTGTGCACCCACCTCAAAAGCGCACTTTTCTCTGTTGTTGAAGAGCATGAGGATGGTCATCTGGAAGGTGGAGACCTGCAGGATGTGCTTTCTGGTGTTTGAACCTGTAACCTGGGCTCCACCTACACCAACCTCTGAGCCATCCTCCTGAAGAAAAGGAAGATGGAAATAGAAGAAAAAAAAACAAGACTCGAAAATTAAAAACTAATATTATAAGAATGTAAGTCGTCTTCCAGATATTTTACTAAAGCTGCAACATTTACAGATTTTGTACCTTTTTAATAGCTCCATAGAAAGTTGCATTTAGGTCTGCCCCGCCCATGTGGTGTTGTAGTGTAAGCTGTCTTCCACTGTGCTTGGCGAGATAAAACCTGAAAAAATAAAAGCAAAATCATGCTGAGCACATATACAGTATATTATACATACAACACAGAGCTTTCTGTTTATTAGCAACAACTTTCTTATTAGCTTGCTGTATTCCTTACCCTCTAAAGATTTCAAAGGCATGTCTAGGAGCAGGGGAGATGGTGCATTTGGGTGTTGCTGACTGTGTAGGCCAGTAGCCCGTAGTGAGGACCCTTACTGTGAGGTCCACACCACTCAGTGATTCCTAAGAAGGACATGGATTACCAGGAATAAACTGGTTATCAAATTCGGTCATGCAGTAAAATGTTGCAATATATCAGATCCTGGATCAAATGATACTAATACTAATTAAACTACTCAGCAGATGAAATAAACAAGTAAACATGACATTTCTCATTTCATCTGAATACATTTATTTATATAAGAGTACAAATATTAGCTTACCAACTGCCACACATAAGAAAACTATTTAAAACTATTTATTTCTTGAAGTACGCAAACAATTTTGTAGAATAAAAATATGTACTGTAAATGCCGGTGTACAAGCTGCTACTTTTTTCTTCACACTTTAGACTGCAAGGCTTATACACTGGAGCAGCTAATTTAGGTATTTTTTAAAAATAATTGTAATAATTAATATTTTATTTTGATAGATTTCCTGCGGTCTGATCATGTTTTTTTGAGCCTTGACGAGAACTTTAGTTCACAGGTGGATGAAGAATATAGCGATGAGTGACTTTTGGTTGACTACCGGTACTTTTTTTTTGCCATGTTGAAAACATTTTTCAGAAAAAATAAAATAAAATAAAAAACATTTACCGGCTTTTCAGTAGTCATAAAATTGTTTTTTTTAAAGCAGTCAAGTCTGGTACATATTTTATTAAAAGTTTTTTAATTATTTCTGTGCTTATTAAACATGTGTTTAAATACTGGTATCTCATTTAAGCTCACATCCGAGCACGGAGCGGAAACAACGAACAGGAGGGGCTCTTACCCCTCCTCCTCCTTCTCATGTGGGCTCAGCTGAGCAGAAATCGCATCATATTTATTTAGAAAGTACATTTAAAAACAGCAGCTGTTACCAAAAGTGTTTAACAATAAAAATTAATGGTACTAATTTAATGAACATTTACCGTATTTTACCGATATTATGCAACTTTCGGTCGCGTGACCTTGATAAGATTGTACATAAAAATGCCTGGTATTTCATTTTTTAATAATTTCGGTTACGTAGGTGTTTGGCACTGTTCTGTCCAGTGATTATGCCGAGATAGTTCTTGTGATCATTTTGTATGTTGAATGGTTTTAACCATGAGTCAGACAGCGAAGCATCATGAAGACTTCTGATGATCACCAAGCCATAGTCTGTGAAACGCCATCTGGCAGCTGATTCTTGTACTACAACAAGAGCTGCACATAATACCAGAAGCTGGATGCAGATTCTGATAATGAATTGCGGATGCTCACATCTTAAACATGGGCGTGTCTTATTTATGTACAAAATTATGATTTATCTTAAATTTAGTATGTGCAGCTTACAGTAAGGTGTGTTCTATAGCCCGGCAATTATGCTAGTTCATTTTTAAGTACTTGTAAATGATGATATTTCCTGAGGGTTTATTTACTTGCAACTGACAGTTTAATTTTGGCACTTGTTGAACAGAAACTGTTAATGTATAATTTTTTATTTCGGCTGCTCCCTTCCTCAGGGGTCGCCACAGTAAACCGATATGCACGAAGACTTGGCAATTGTTTTTATGCCGGATGCCCTTCCTGATGCTATCACAGACCATCGAGCTACCACAGTCCTCTGTGTGGAGCAGAGATCTGCCAATTAGGGAGCAGATGGTGAGGGTTAAGGGGCTTGCTCAAGGGCCCAGAGTGGGGAAAATGAGGGTGGAAGCAAGTGTGGGTGCTTCACCTTTTCCACCTACATTTTGATGTCGTCAGTCCGGGTATTGAACTGGCAACCTTCTGACCACAGGCTTGCATTCTCAAAGTCAAAGTCAAAGTCAAAGTCAACTTTATTGTCAGATCTGCAATATGTACAGTACAGGACATACACAGGACCGAAATTGCGTTTCTCTCAGTCCCTCGGTGCAACAGTAAACATCTAAACATTGAAACACTGAAACATATAATAATAGACATAAGCATAAAATAGTAAAACTAACACTGTCCTGAGTTTTTTGCATAGTGGTATAAGAGTATGAAAATTTACACCAACTCTAAAACTAAAACATTAAACATTTAATGAACATAATATTGTCCTGAGTTTTTGCATACTAGTATAAAAAAAGAGTATAAAAAGTATAACTAAAATAAACTAAAGGTTTCTAGCATTGACATTTGCAAAGTGGCAAAGCAGCGTATGAGTCAATGTACACAGTATATGTATGAGGTAGTAGTTGATGTTGTTATAGAGGCAAAAAGTGGCATATGCAGTAAGGCACATTGGGCATCCCTAAATAAGACCTAAATAAGACCGTTCAGAGCACACTGTATATGTACCAGCAGTGGTGTAGATATTAGAGTAGTGTAAATAAATGTAAATAAATTATAATTACAGGGAACCCCCGACCTACGAACGAGTTTGGGACCTAAGAACCGTTCGCAGCTCGATCCGTTCGTAGGTAGGGGGTGAAAATTATATTTAAAAAAAAATATTCATTCATTCATTCATTCAACCTTTATTTATCATGCTAACGGAGCGCGCGCACACATTTAAGCATGTAAAGTAGTGTACTGTAATGTTAAACATTGCTATTCACATTTACAGAATAAATAAAAATATATTTTCTTACTTTGAGATGGTCAAAGCCGACATAGGTTGCCATGCGTTGATTGTTTTCGGGCCAAGCAGCGCGGGGGCCGGCAAGCCACCGCAGCTGCTCCAGACCTGTGTTAGCTAGCTGGCTAGCTTCTGCTAGCCAAGCCATGAGCTAGTGTTGGAGCGGCGGCGCGATCAATCTGCAGCTGCTGCTCCAGCCGCTGCTCCAGCCTGAGACGTCCACAGAGCTATTCCAGCTAGTAATTAATCCACATGATGCGATCCTGGTCACCAGTGTTCAAAAGGCCGGCTCCCGTGTTAGCTCCAGTGTTAGCTCTGGAGCTAGCCAGGCCGGAGGTGTAGCCAGGCCGGCCGGAGGTGTTCGCACGGCGGCCTGGCACGATCGGCGATAAATCCGCTGCTGCTTGAGACATCCACAAAGTTCACAGAGACGTTTCCAGCTAGTAATTAATCCATATGAAGCCATCCTGGTCACCAGTCTTCGTCCGGCTCTCGGCAGCTAACCTAAGATGGCGTCCGGTGTTCTACATTAATTTGTGACCGGAGACCCCAGTGACTGAACCTAAAATAGCGTCCGGTGTTCTACATTAATTTGTGACCGTGTAAACTGAAGACCTACTTCCTGTTGCCCAAAATTGCTCAAAAATTGCTCAAAAATGATCAGAAATGATCTTTTTTATCATAATTATTATTTATAAAGCCTTTAAAACAACCAGAGCTGCAACAAAGTGATGTACACATGAAATTAAGAACATTTAAACACAAAAAAAAAAAAAAAAAAAAAATTTTTTTTTTTTTTTAATTCATATTTTTATTAAATATGATATGTTCGTAGGTCCCGTGGTTCGCAGGTCGATGGGGTCGTAGGTCGGGGGTTACCTGTATGTAATTATTATTTAATAAAAAATGTAATTATTATTTAATAAATAAATTCTCTAACATCTATGCCACCACACCCCTAACGCATTGTTTTATATCTTTAAATAATTTGAGTTCCTATTGATTTGTCTGGTTTTAAATTAAAGGTTTCAAAAGACTACATAAAAAATAAAAATAAAAACACGTCACTTTGTTCTAAGAACAGCAGCAATAAAAAGGTACATATAAAACAGCTTTGACGCAACCAAGTGTCTGTTTATCTGACGGTCTTACCGATTTCGTTTGTATATGTTGTCTGAACTCATCCATAGTAGTGTTGGAGATGCTCATATCTCTGAACATTCCTTCCAGTTTTGAGGTGAACTGACAGCCACATTCCGTCTGTGAGGAACAAAGACGTTCAGAAAAGGAGTCAAAACTGATCAAGATTTAGACTGGATTAAAGAGCATAAACACTGGAGCTGCATAGGTTAATGAACAGAACTATGTATTGAAAAATGTTTGAAATAATGTACCTTAAGCTTAGAGATCATATTCTTTTCAGAGTCATCTGAGACACTTTTGTTGCTGAGAAGCCGACGTCCCAGATGCTGTTTGTAATACCTTTCAAAGACATCTTTCTCCTGCATGAACCGGAACAACACCATGGCCTTGTCAAGAATCGACTCCACCTCCTGTTCTGTCAACTGTTCAAACAATACAGAAAAAAACATGTGAAATCAAATACATCTCTATAAATACACTATTTTCTGTTCTAAAGTCACATACCCCTTTCACTCCCTTCTTGAGCTTGTCATCAATAAAGAGTGACAGGTACTCTGGTGAGCGGGAGTTTAGGTTGAGAAAATACTCAAAGTCTCCAGCTATGGTTTGTTTAAAGAGCCTGTCATTGTTAAACGACTCGAGGAGAAAATGATCAAATCGCGTCTTCAAGTCTAGCAGACCCTGTGGAGAGGAAACATCAACAGAAGATGTGACTGTTGGTGTCTCTCTTGGTCTTACGAACATTTCCACATCGTGAAGCCATGTTTTTCTTCTGACACTATGTTTAGTGAACGCACCTGGATATAGTCAACAGGGTTCTTGCCCTCTCCCTCTTCAGACACCAGTGCTTTGCCTTGTTCCCTCAAATACGAGCTCATACACTCGCACATTGTTTTAAGGCCGTTTGGTACTCGACTGAACAACTTGTACATACACGCCAAGTCTGTGAGCAAAACAACATAAAACATAGACAAAAAAAAAAAGGAGTACTGTACTTTTAAATTCAATTTAAAATTTCATGATGAGAATACTTGTCAATAAAAAACTCTTTCACCTTCCGTCTTGCCGTTCTTAAGCATATGAACCAGGCCAGAATTCTCCATCTCAACAATGGTTTTCATGTGTTTAGAAATCAGCTCCCTCTCCACTACCTTGACAATGGGCTCCTCTGTAGACTTGTCCAGACAGTGCATTACCCGCTCAATCTCTTCATTGATTCTGGCTTCTACCTTCTTTATGTAGACGCTGGCACTGTTTTCTGCTAGAAACTTTTGGCTTTCCATCTAAAAAGATATTTAAAATTGTGCAACATTTTACAGAAAAATAATTCAGACATGAAAATTAAGAGTACAAATCTTCCAACCCAAACTTACCTGGAAGAATTCAGCAGACATTTCTAAGAAAGGGCACTCAAAGTCCTCTTCATACACAGATCTACCATCCAAACCAAGAATCATCAACATCTGGCAGGCGTTTCTGATGGCACCCCTGAAGAGAACAGTGGATAAATGAAGATCAAACTGGACATCTTGGAAGACATCCTAGAGCAACCTTCCAGACTGCAAGTGTATACCTGTCTACAACCTCTCCCTTCCTTTCCCGTGCAATCATGACCAGCAACGTCTGTCGTAGGTGGTCACGAATGCAGCCATAGCGCACCACCTGGTCCCTGAATATGATGAGGCCAAGGTTGTACACATTCTCCACACTGTTTTGCTGAACGTAGACCCGGTCCTAAAATAAATGAAATTGAGGGAAAAGGTTATGTACGGTAATAGATGAAACAAAGCAAAGATCTGACCTTCATTTAGTCTGCGGGACCATTTTGACCTTAGATTACAGCAGACATTCACTGTGGCATCAGCTTAGGAAAAACTGTTTTTAACCGATATCACCACCAATAGCACTTCGTAGTAGAGGACCCTGGAATAATTGTTTCATGTGTTTTATCAAGACATGGCTGTAGGAAAATGCTGTGGACAAAAACATCCACCCCGTTTTCAAATCATAGTAATGCAGGAGGGGGTGTTAAGGGCCTTGCTCAAAGGCCCAGCCCAGAATGGGTAAAATGAGGGTGGGGGCAGGCATAGATATATACACTAGATAAGCTGAGGAGGAGTCAGCGGCGTCGTCAAGCGGCAGCCATCTTGCCACAGACAGCAACATTAGCTGCAGCTGTGGAAACCGTATGGAGGTGAGGGATTTATACAAACAAAAATACGCTTAACTCGCTGTAATCTTGACGGATTTACAAACGGTTTATGTTTTTAAAAACGTTATTAACGTGGCTATGATTTCTTTGGTAATCAGACAGCAGTTTCGTCTTTTTTAAAAGGTTTTATTCGTGTTTTGGGTGTCACACTCATCGAGAATCTAGAATTTAAATTCTGTTTTTATTACACCAATAACTATTTTAAAACAAACTAATCTTTTGTCTAAATGACTGTCTTGATCATGACTGTATTTATTAGCAGACTATTAACAAGAGCCTTTGATTAAGGGCTAGCTAGTATTCCAAATATTTCCCTCGCATTCTTAGATCACTAGGAGCTCTTTGTTTTTAACTGAACTAAAGCTGCACATGATTTCCAAGCGGTTTGGTATGTTCAACACTAATTACTGCTTTGTGTTTTACAGAAATACTCTTTGACAAGATGCCTGACTTTTGTGCAGCCTATGGATGCTCCAATAGACGTAACATCAAAACAAGAAACCTTGGGATCACATTTCACCTGTAAGACTCTGTGACAGTATTATTACTTTAATTAGAATAATCATAGTTATATTTTGGATCAGTGCACATTACACGTCACACTACACACAAAAAATGTGAGATAATATTATTGACATAATATTATACCTAATATACCCTGATGCATGCTCAATAATCCAGGTAGAAAAATCTAAAAAAGCTAAGTCTGGTCCTCTGGACATTCAAAAAACAAAAAAACAAAACAAAGCAAAAAATTGTAGAAACGTTCCAGACTTAGCTTTTTTAGATATACCTAATATATATTTACATAATAATGACATATATTTACAGCACTTTGGTTGACCTTGTTGTTGTTTTAAGTGCTCTATAAATAAAATGGTATGGTATGGTATAAGGCTTGTAAAAGTATCTTTATATAAATTATGATTATGATTCAGTGTTTCTTTTTGATACCATTTTTAATAGCTGTTTTATTGTACCAAAAGTAAATGCAAGCACACCAAAAGTATGATATATGTGTATACTTGTCATTACTATAATTCAAAGGTAAAGAAAGGAAGTGTGGAAAATAATGACCAGCTTCTTCATGTTTTTAAGGTTTCCCAAAACCAGAGAGAGGAGGCGGCAGTGGGAAGTTGCCCTGAGAAGAGAGGGTTTTGTTGCCCTGGACAGGACACTGCTCTGCAGTGATCACTTCAGGTCTGAGGACTTTGATCGGACAGGGCAGACTGTCAGATTAAAAGATAGTGTTGTTCCAACACTTTTTAATTTTCCATCTGCTTACATTTATTACTACTGTTTACATTTACACTACTTTTATATCTGCCCAATGTGCCTTACTGCATATGCCACTTTTGCCTCTATAACAACATGAACTACTACCTCATACATATACTGTGTACATTAACTCATATGCTGCTTTGCCACTTTGCAAATGTCAATGCTAGAACCTTTAGTTTATTTTATAGTTATACTGTACTTTTATACTTTTTTACTTTTTATACTAGTATGCAAAAACTCAGGACAGTATTATGTTCATTAAATGTTTAGTGTTTTAGTTTTAGAGTTGGTGTAAATTTTCATACTCATTTACCACTATGCAAAAACTCAGGACAGTGTTACAGTTTTACTATTTTATGCTTATGTTTATTATTATATGTTTCAGTGTTTTAATGTTTAAATAGTTACTGTTGCACCGAGGGACTGAGAGTCTTGTCACACTATCAGATGTTTATTTCTGTTTGTTTGTTTGTTTATTTATATCTCCCGATTATTAAATCTTTTCATGTATCTAAAAAAAATAAACTACACATATTGACCAAGGTTTGTGTAATAATGTATTTAATATTACATAATATTTGCATGTGTAGGGAAAAAATTGGCATAAATTATTTTCATACCACTAATAATGCTATTTATGATGAAATAGTATTAAATATTTATTAGCATTGTAACATATGTCAGTTAATTTCGCTGGAAATAAACATGTATTTATAAATAGATGTAAATATAATCTTATTGTGTATATTGCTAGTGCAATACAGTGTCTATATAACGTTATTTTCATGTGAACGTCCATCTTAAGTATACCATATTATAACAACATCTCTCACATTTATAACAAACCAAACCGTTTTAAAATCGGTTGAAAATTAAGCAAGTTATGGTTATTTTAATAGTAAATGCCCCATTCACATTCATGTTAAGAGTGGGCGTTCTGTCTGTGGCAAGATGGCCGCCGTCTGACGATGTCGGTCTCCATTGGCCAACAGCGGGGATGTCTTATCTAGTGTATATATCTATGGGGGCAGGTGTGGGTGCTTCACCTTTCCCACACAAATTTTGATGTCACAGTCAGGGGATTTGAACTGGTGACCTCTTAATCACATGGTCACCTTCTCTGAACTCTGCAACACCACTCCCTTTAAGCATACCAATGCCTTTTCTTAAAAACAATAACATATATATATATTTAGGCCACAAAATGACAAAAAGCACTGACTTAATATCCATCTTTCCCATTATCTTTACGCGCTTCTTCCTTTTTGGGTACCAGCGGTCACTGGTGCCCATAGCCAGCAATCACTATAGGAAAAGTGGGGGACTCCAGTTCATCACGGGGACACACAGAGACAAACGACCATTCACTCTCTCACTCACACCTAGGGACAATTTAGAGTTATCAATCAGCCCATCAGACTTCAACACAGAATAGTTTAACTTATATTTAACCTGTATTTCCTTTCCTAACATCAGGCTTGTGGAAAACACATTCTGACATCATTCTTCCTTGGTAAATAGGATTGTGTAGGAAATACATGCACACGTTTTTGTGCTTAGACAAAGTGTAGGCAAATGTTCTGCCCCTGAACACAGCAAAGAGAAACAAGGACAACCTGTGTCTAATCTTCAAGTGAACAGGAAACTAAAGGCAACAATAAATAGTTCTTCCAAAAAAGCTGAACAAAAAGTAGAATTTACTTGATAAATCATCTGGAATTTTAAAATTACCGGTAATTAATTTGTAGCAAAGCTGTGTTGCTCGAGGGTCAAACTAAACTTATGCAGGACGTCAACTGCATGTTTTGTACATGATGAAAATTGTAACCCTAAAACGCTCAACAAAAAAACAAACAAAAAACAAAACGGACCAAAAACAAAGCATTGAAAAAAACGAGGATTTGACATTATACGTGAATACAGAATTTAAAAAAAGTTTTTCAAGATCATTGTCTCACACATACTGACAGCAGCTGTACACTATTAAACTTACTATGCTGCTTAAATAGTTTTCAACTATTTTAGTATTTCTCCTTTAACTAAAATCCTGGCACTTTAAAGGTTGTTCAAGCATAAAAAGCACAAATATTGAACAAGTGAAGTTTTTTTTGTGTGTGTGTGTGTGTGTGTCTGTTTCAGATAAGCAGTTTCCTCCCTGGTAATTTACATATTTGCATTTAGATGCTTAAGAAAAGTCAGAGTTTAAACTAACCTTTTGTACATTTAAGTGATCCTCTTCCAACCTGTGGATCAAAACCATTAAGCTTTTCAGCCAAGTGTGATATGTTCTTCTAAGAAATTTGATTGGCCTTTTATATACAGGTAAGTGTAAGTGTTTTATGTGTAAACAGTTAAAAATGGGTGTGGTATTCAAGTTTTAGTTACATTTCTAAGTCGCATCATTGCTTTATAGTACAGGCTTGGGCTGGACGATATGGCCAAAACTTGTATCACAATACAGTATATATTTTTTATTTAGGTTGACACGATATAATTCCAATATCGATATAAACAATATAAAGGCCTTAGAAAAACTGCCAAGAATGTCCACAACAAATGCCTGTAAAACTAAAAATTATTTTTGCCAAATCTATGAAACTCCTCCAGTATAACATTTTAGAAATACAAACTATACAAATAAATTAATGTTTACCTTTTATTTGTATTTAGCCTCCAAAGAAATGGTAAATGGAGCTTACTTATATAGCATGTTAGTTAATTTGTGGTGTTATTTCAGTTTCCAATTTCATATGTTGGTGCGTGACTTGTAAGCCTGTATAAAACTTCTCGTTCTCACAGCTTCCATTCAGAATTGAAAAAGACTTCTGGACAGAAGTCGAAACGTTTTCTGCAACAAATAAAGTCCAGTTGATCCTGTATTGAACGCCTTTTTTGATTACTTATATAGCGCTTTCCAGCCCCCTTTGAGGGGCCCCAAAGCGCTTCACAGTACCAACCATCCACCCATTCATACACCGGTAGCGGAAGACTGCCTTGCAAGGTGCTGCCAGTCCTACAGGGAGCAACTCGGGGTTAAGTGTCTTGCCCAGGGACACAACGAGGTATGCCGTGACCGGGGATCGAACCCGAGACCTTCTGGTCCTGAGCCGGCTGCCCTGCCTCTACACCATCTCGGCCACATGTGAAATCACTAAATTTGAAATCACGTCTAATAAACATAAAACTCTCCATCCATCCATCCATCCACCCACCCATCATCTTCCGCTTGTTCTGAAGTTGAGTTGCGGTGGCAGCAACTTGAGCATGGAGGCCCAGACATCTCTTTCCGTAGCCACCTCTTCTGGGAGGACTCCAAGGTGTTCCCAGGCCAACTGAGAGATGTAGTCTCTCCAGCGTGCCCTGGGTCTTTCCTGGGGTCTCCTTCCAGCCGGACATGCCCAAAGAACCTCCCTAGGGAGGCACCCACACGTTGGCTTAAACTTTTATGGTGCTTCATCTTCTGACTCTCAGCATATTCTATCAAGTGGAAATTCTTCAGATGGTGGAACAGGTTCAATGTGTTCCCATTGCTAGTTGGCAAGACTCTCCAGTGCATTTTGCAGCACACTGAAACCTGAAGTTTATCAGATAGTCAAACCACTTTCACACCGCCAAATGAGTCTTTCCTCTCTAATCAATTGTTGTCTGCTTTCTCTTCGCCTGGGAAAGCTTGTTCAGTCACGTTTGTATTATGGTCATGGGCACTCATTTTGTAGCTAAAACTTACCGCGTTGGAGCTTAGCCTAGCCTACTACCGCTGAGCACAACCTACTGCTTCTGGGCTTGGGCTCCATGTCTGTGATGTACGTCATCACTCACATAGCTAATGTGTTGCAGCTTTTTGTGTTCGGCTTGAATCGGCTGTGCAATGTATATCGAAATATCGGAAATGTGCTTAAAACTCATATCACCATTATTTAATTAAAGTATACTTGATATAAATTGATACTGACTGTCCAGCTCTAGCACATGCCTCTGGTTACTTTCCAGCAGTACTGTAAGTTGAAACAACATAAGAGGCCAATGTCAGGGGTAAAACAGGATATAAAAAGAGGCGAGTTGAATAAAAAGACCCCAGTAGTGCTGGTATTTTTACTGACTATGTTATTGTTTAGCCTACACTTGTGCTTATCTCAAGGGCTCAGTCACTTACACACAACCCATCAAACACATTGTACTTGCTGTTGGCAAAGGTAAAACAATTAGACATGCCAGTTTTTTTCTTTAAAACAAACAAATATGGAAACAACGCCTTAATGTTTGGTCCACAGATAAATTCAAACTGTGTTACAAAATCCAGAAAAGGATGGTTGGTCCACATAAGTTGTTTGCAGCTTGGTGGGGGAGGATCGGTATGCTGGAACTCTGACTGAGGAAGCCCTCTGGACTGAGGGTGAAACGTTTCGACTAAAAGAAACTGTCCAGATGAACAGATTGAGATTTATCAGATGCAGAATGTTGGCCAGAAGTAAACATGAGGCATTTCATGTAAAGAACAAATGTATCTAAGATGGGAGAGAAAATTAAATATGTTTTACCATGTACATAAGGATGTCTCTGATCATAACCATGGCAGTCTGATGGTCATTCCAGGCCTGGTTCAGTGTTTGGAGGAAATTATTATTTAAGGAGTTTAGAACATCTTCCCGCACCTGGAAAAAGAAAAAAAAATCAAGTTATGTCTTGTGATTCAGACAGTCATCTATATTTTTCTCATCAGTTCAAAAATATTTGTCTATCATATTCTAAAGAACTGGATGGAAGGGGATCACTATTTACTTTGTTGATGAGGTGCTCAGTGACGACCTCCCTCAGACCTGTGTAGAGCTTTTCTCCATGTTTGTGGAGAACCATGGTGTAGGCATTCCTGTACAGCTCCTCAAAGCTCAGTCCACTGTTGTTCTTCCTCTGAATCTCTTGAATGGCATTCTTCAGAAGGTCCCAGATGTTATTCACATATTTCTCATCCATTGTCATCTGCAGGACACAAAGTATGAAGGTATGAACAAATCTATATCCATAGATATTTATCTTTTGTGGTACATACAAATTGATATTACTTTGAATGTTTAGTTGAAAAGAAAACAAATATAAGCATGTTCTTGTTTAAAGCCCAATTCAAATTGAGAATTTCAAGTGCAATTTAATAGACACATGTACGGATCCAAATTTATTAATAACGGTGATAAAAACTAAATCAGTCAAATATGAAAGAAAATGTAGAACTGGTTCACTTGATACAAGGCAATAGTTTTTAAATCACATTGATGAACATGTTTAGGATGGGTTTAGAGTGATTTGGTTTAAATTTCCATAAGAATACGTGACAGTAGGAAAAATACCACAGCAGATCATTTTGAGACAAGTCTACTCAAGTGCCAATGTTTGTAAGAAGCTCTGAAGCAATTTTAAACAATTATGCTTTGACACAAACGACGGTTACTGCCTGAAACTTGGCCAAACCTGTAGACACAGGCCCGCTACTAAACAAGCTAGTCTTCTTTACTTCCCTTACATACATGCCATGCCAACATTAGCTCACGACAAGCAACGCTAATCTTTTCAAACCAATAAATCCGAACATAAAACTGAAACAAAGACCAAAATCTACTGCCCGGGTCACAGCAGTTTTCCTCCAACGAATGGCGCTTTCTCGGTTGATAAGCTAGCTAGCTGCTAGCATAAAGATCTGCCAATGCATTCGTGTCAAAACGAGCGTCTCTTCACATCCATAATAAATAAATGCTTACAGGAAAGGCTCGTATCCTCATCTTGGTGTCCTTCTTGGTGCCGCCTTTGAGATTGGACATGATTACTTGTGACTTTCGTTACAAAGTTGGCATAAAGACTACATGAAAGACAGCCGTTAGTTTGCTGGACTCGCCAGGAAAACACTACAGGGAAACTCGGTGACCTCCTGTGACGGGAGCAGGTCGGTGTCTGTGTCTGTCGCTGTCAGTGGCTCCTCTGTCCTCCTCCTCCGAGTATGTTTCGGCTAACGTTAGCTTGTGTGATGGCGGCCGATCTCCACTGCGCAATGCGCAAATCTCGCGAGACTTGGGAAAAGTCACAACAACACAGGCAGGTGCATTCCACAGGTCGAGCTAATAGTTGACCTCTCCGTCCTAGCTTTAACATTTTTAGCTAACAATTTTTAGGAGTTTTTGTCTTTTATTTTGTTCACAATACAATAAGTTACCTTTTAAATTATTTACAACAGTGAAATGGTGTATTTACCGTCAGCAATACTTAATTTTGATTCGTTATTCTAACATTAATGTATTTATTTCACGATTAGCCTTGCATAGTATGGTTTAGCATCCCCATTTCTTTCGTATATATATTGTCGAGCATGCTATAATCGCCGTCGGTGCTTTCTATTTCAATATGAGCAAAATTTGATAAAAAGTTAATGTCAATACCTTCCTGAGACACTAAAGACCAAAACAGAGAGGTAAGTCTATTGTTTTAACTGATTCAGTGTAAATACATCACTAAATACTTTCCAAGAGGTCAAAGACAATGTTTGTGGGATTTTCAGTTATTAAATATACTGTTTAACAAAATACTTACCACACATAAAGATAAACAAGGCAATATACACATGTATACCTCTTCATTCTGCTGTCATAATGAGATCTTCATTGTTTTTTTTGGTAAACAGCTTCAGTTCTCCTTTGCAAGTCCATATTCTGTCCAACTCAAACATGACATCCAGTTGCCTAGCAATGGTCATCAGCATTTCTGAACATTTTCAACAGTACTGACTGAAAACCTCCTCAATGTCTCTGAATTTATTTCAGACATCTTAGTCATTCTGCTCCCACCTACAAGCTTTTCGTTTGAAGCTCAGTTTCAGTCATTAAAAAAAACATGGACATGTTTTTCTCTTGTAAGCTTTTTATATTTTAACAGCACTGTGTTAAATTGTAGTTTGGAATGGCATAAAACAAAACATAATGCAAAACATCAACAATTAAATTTTAGTGGTGTCAAAGAAAAATTGACAAAACTCACAAGATGTTAAAAACCAAACAAAAATAAAATATGAATTGCACAATAACTGATCAAACCCTAGGGCCGTAGGTACCGGTACTTTGTATAAAGACAGTTGTTACAAGGTAATCTTAAGACGTGCTTGTGATTATGTGTCTTTAATTGTGATTGCACTTCCTTTTGTCACTCATTTCCTTGGGGGTC
>JBBPBX010051821.1:0-24439 GCA_038048925.1 Garcialebias charrua
GTATACCGGTAAGCTCCTCCCACACACCCCGCAGCAGTTTCGCGTTCTGGCGTTCAGGTCTGGACACCAAGTGCGTCCACTTGCGTGCGTGACAAGCTTTTTGGAAGTTGAAACGCTGTTCGGTCTGGACGTACCATAATACTTCCTGGAGTCGAGCAATAAAAATCATTTGTGCGTATACCCACAATTCCAAAGATTGTCACTTTAGTGAACATCATCCCTTTTAAAACCTCTTGTCTACAGATTTTGTAATTGTTTAAATAAATGTACAGTTTTTTTTATTAATTTCATTTAAAAGTATGAAAACTGCCCCTTTTTACTTAATTCTAATGTAAATCAAAACATTTTTTTACAAAATTTAAATTAAAATGTAATTCACAAAGACAACAATCTAGCTAAATTAAAAACATAAAAACTCAAACATCTAAATCAAATCAGACAACAACTTAAGTAGATTCATATTAACGATTTCCATATTATTTCAAGAAACTCGTCTTTATCAGTCTCTTAAATGCATACAGTGATCTGGCATTTTTAACGTTATCATCCATAATAGGTGAAGTTGTAAAAGTGAAAGGATAGTAGAAAAGCTGGGTCAAACAATAACATCTATAGGTAAAATGAGCCACAACAAAGTAGTAAAATTTAAGATTCTGAAATGAAAGAATAAAAAAAACCTCCAGCTTCAAAAAGATTGATTCTCTGTATTTGTCCATTCAGCAGCTGGGAGTGTATAGGACTGACACTTGTTGATTTGTCAGCTACCTATCTCTTCAGTAAACTGGCTTGATATTCATACTTGTTTATGCAGAAACTCAGCATTGATTTAGTCACTGTATTTTTCTCCTTTTGATGTGTTTTTGCCAGTTATTAAGCATGTGTGGAGAATAATTCTCTTCTATATTTTTCTGTTTGCAAGTATCAGTAGAAAACGTCTTCTTCACGTTCTTTATTTAAGATTCAGTTTCAGCTTTTGTTGATTTGACACCTCCAACTGTTTCCATTAGAAGAGAAAATGTTCAGATTGTGACGCCGAGGAACTAGCAGCTTACTTCCAGGCAACTTTTAGCCTCTTTATGCAATGAACTCACTTAATTCAAGACATTTTCGGTGAACGTAGCCTGCAGGTTCATTGCATCACATCTTAGCTCCTCTTCCTTGTCAAGCCCACACAACAATCTAAAAACTTATCTAAGCAACAAACTGTTTTCTGTTTTTTCTTTTTGACCTTTTGTTTACTTTTGACCTAAAACACAAAAATATGCCTTGCCATTATTCCACATTGCATTTGTTGTCCACCCTTGTCTGCTGGTATCGATCCCTTCATTGATTGCATCACTTCCTGAGATCCTTTGGCTCTAACATTTACACCACAAGTTGAGTGAAATATTGATTACCTTTAAATACAAGTTTCTGCAGCATTACAATAAAAAAACAGCCCAGTGATTCTAAAGTAAGTGTTGTTTACTTTGTATAATCTGAAGTTGTAAAAGCTGTCTAGATTCTGTAAGTCTGTAAAATCAGGTTTTATATTAAATGAGGCCCCACACTAAGTTATAACAGTAGGAACTAATGAAGTCAGCGCACTCTAGAGAATAAAAGTTGAGTTTTGTTGTCATCTTTGTTTATGAAACTGTTGGGTTTCTACGATTTAAGTTATGGAATTAAAACTAATATTTCTGGAAGGAATTCAGATTACATCCAAAGGTTTGAAATAAAGGTCTCACAATGAGGTAGTGCTCAGAGTATGCAGTGGAGATGACTGTCAGCTACTACCACACCAAGGTTTGGCTCAGTATCAGCAAAACTGACTGAGTGATAGCCATTTTCTGTTTGCCAAGGCTGAGTAGCTGTGGCAGCCATCTTGAACTGGGTTGACTCCAAAGGTTAATCAGTTGTAGATGAACATCCAGTGATTGCTTTGACATTTTCAATCAAATGTGCTCACTGGTTTACAATATATTTTGCTAACAGACAGAAAAAGAACACAAGCAACCTGCCTTTTGTGGCAGGAAGTGTTAAAGGTGTACAGTGACATAACAACACATGAGTTTCACTATCATGCAGATTTTACTCCTTCGCTGACTTTTACTGCACTTTTCATTTTGGGTTATCAGTGTCAGTCATTTTCTTTAAAGTGTAGTTGTTTGTTTATCTAGAAAAGCCAAACGGATTAAACCAAAGTCATCTGAGATTCAGCTTTATGACACTGGTTAGCTCCTTTTACTTCAGAATGCCTTTGTAGGCTTGAGATTTCATTGTACCCTGTACAGACTCGAGACCCTGTCAGATACAGTAATAATAATAATAATAATAATAATAATAATAATAATAAAGAATTCAATTTATAACGCACTTTTCATTAATGAAAATCTCAAAGTGCTACAGTAAAACAGGTCCAGGACAGAACTGAGCTGCCTCCTTGTTTCAATCTATTTACAGTATACATAGCACCAAGTCACAACTTATCTCAGGGCACTGAACAGAAACATTCAGTATACAGTATATGAACATTCAATTAGTAACATTATCTAAGGTAGGGTAGCCATCAGATTGTGCTGAGTCTTCATTTTGAGCTAGAAGTAAAGATAAGAAGGGTTTTTTACCTAGATTATTGAGCATGAACTTTAATGTTTTGAACCACTTTGGCTATATCTGCTTCAGAGGAACTGATGGGAGAGAGGGCGGGCCCCAGAAACCATCTTATCACCAGCAAACTGGTTGGCCCACTATGTGAGTGCTGCTTGCGGGACTCAGTTTCTTGTGGCTCTTTGGACTGATGAAGTCCTTTGGATGTAGGACGACCTGAGCATGGACTTTGATGTAAAGAAGAAGTACTTTAAGTATTTTTAGAAGTACTTTAGGTACCACGTTCTTTTCTCTGTATGGTCCAATTCTGGGTCTGTGAACAGAGATGATGGGACTTGTCAAAAAGCTCAATTTCTTTCTCATCTTTTCAAGGGACATCCTTCTAATGCTTTGTGGCTTGTCAATATGCATTTTGACAAATTCCAGTCTCTTTAAGCTTCGGTGTCCTCTTCAGTTGGTGTCAAGTAAGTCTACTTTGGCTAAAACACATGGCGCAATCTGACACTGACCTTTGACCTTGATAGTCCACATATTTAACCTTGATCCTGGAGGTTATTTCTGTTCTCTGTGGAAGTTGTTCTGGGCTCTTTCAATTCATCAAGTGTCCGCATCCAGGGAGGTTTGCTACAGCCCCATGGACCTTAAATTTATGAAAGCACTAAACAGTCTTTTACCTCTACCATGCTTGCTAATAATTTTCTTTCCAAGCTCCTGAGACAACTCTCTTTTGCTTTCTGTGGTCCATGTATTGTGTGGTACACACCATGATACCAAACAGCCCTGTGACTACCTGTTACCCTTTAAATGGCCACTGGTCACATTTTATATCAATTTCATTTTTTTCAATGGCCTTTGTGATTTTTTTCTTTCTTTAACAAAAGGGTGCAATCAAATTAATTCAGTCTGTCAATAAGTTTAATCTAAGGCATTTGTACTTTGAGGATTTCCATTTGATGTCATTTTATTCTTTCATTTCATTAGTCAGAGTACTTTTATTAACATTGCACAAGTTTGCACCAGTACAACGTGAATATGTACGCACAGTCATCCTGAAGGGGACTACGTGTGTGAAGCTGCTGCCATCAGGACACCATATGAGACATCAAAAGATATATCACAGTTTGTCTTTCAGCGCGACCTCTCCCATCCGTATCGGGATGAAGGTTACAAGTGTGAAAAAGGAAGAACCATGAGGGTAATAGTGGTATTACAAAAAAGATATATCACATTTCTTCTTTCAGGACACCATATGAGACATCAAAAAACTCTACCAGCAAGCACACATTTAAGACAAATCACATTTGCATTTTGAGGTCTAAGTGGTGAGATTTGTCCATGAGCCTCATTCAGATTCAGCCACAGTTCTGTGATGTTTTACAGCCAGCTGCTTTCCTGATAAGCGCACACAGAAAGTTCTCCGGGGAGGTGACAGATGCAGTTGGATCTCTCAGTCACGCATGACCCAGGAGAAATTTGTGCGTCTCGTTCAGATTCAGCCATAGTTCTGTGATGTTTTCAGCCAGCTGTCCTGGAAGCGCTCACATCCCAAGGCTGTTTGTAGCCAGATTAGATAAGCCTTGGTTCTTGTATTTCTTCAGACAGACAGTTTACTTTTCCTGTAGCCTTGAGTGTCTATATGGGCGATCCAATCCAATTGTCTCAAATTCCGATAGAACAGTGCTCCACGAAGCCAAACAGTAAAGCTTTTCCATCATAAATCCAATTATATACATCGTCCACAGACAGGACTGACAGACACTTGACCTTTCACTCGCCTCCAGAATCCATCACGTAACTGCCAGGGTACGTCTGTGACGGGCAGCTGGCTCTCCCAGACCTTGACTCTTTGTAGAAAAAAATATCTTGTCAATAGAGTTGATCGCCCATTATCCAAATCCATAATCACTTTGCGTTCGAGAGATGAGTGCCGAGGAACTGAAGACAAGACAAAGGGCCACGCAGGGAGAGGAAAGGCAAGAAGCAGCCGCTCGCGACCAGTGCAAGGCAAAAAAAATAAAAATCAATTTTGATAGTCCACAGTATTTATTTGCAACTAAAGAATAAAACTTTGTGATGAACAAAGCAAACTGTTTTTTAGAGTTACATTTTATAAGTTTAAATATTTCCCAGCCAGCATGCATAGTTAGGCCCCACATGGGGTTATTGTGGGCTACTTGGGTAATGAGTGGGCATGGGATTTATCTGGGCTAACTGCATGAGACCCATATGGTTATCCCATAAAGGAACCCATTTTGTTGGCCCTGTTGGGCTAAATATATGGGTCCTATACAGCATTAATGTGGGCTGGCAATGGGACAGAAATGGGCTATTTTATATGGGGCCCATGTGGTTTTAGTATAATGGGCCCAGCATGGGAAGCCCATGTGGGCAGACTGTATTTACCCCAAGTGGTATAAGAGTGGGCTGACCTTACATGGGTTGAACCTGGGCATGAATATAAAGGTCCCAGTTCATTTTTATGTGGGTTAACTGTGAATGGGACAGAAATGGGCATTATTATATGGGACCCATGTGGTTTTAATATAATGGGCCCAGCATGGGAAGCCCTTATGGGCTAACTGTATTCACCCCAAGTGATCTAAATGTGGGATGACCTTACATGGCTTCAACCTGGGCATGTATATATAGGCCCCAGTTCATTTGTATGTGGGCTAACTGGGAATGGGACAGAAATGGGCAATACTATATGGGACCCATGTGGTTTCGGTATAATGGACCCAGCATGGGAAGCACATGTGGGCTAACTGTATTTACCCCAATTGGGATAAGTGTGGGCTGATCTTACATGGGTTGAACCTGGGCATGTATATATAGACCCCAGTTCAATTTTATTTGGGCTTACTGAGAATGGGACAGATACGTGAATCAGTATATGGGACTCATGTGATTTTAGTATAATGTGACCAGCATGGGAAGCCCATGTGGGCTAACTGTATTTATCCCAAGTGGTATAAATGTGGGATCATCTTACATGGGTTCAACCTGGGCATGGATATATAGGGCCCAGTACATTTTTATGTGGGCTAACTGGGAATGGGACAGAAATGGGCAATATTATATGGGACCCATGTGGTTTTAGTATAATGGGCACAGTATGGGAAGCCCATATGTGCTAACTATATTGACCCCAAGTGGGATAATTGTCGGATGACCTTACATGGATTCAGCCATGGCATGGATATATAGGCCCCAGTTCATTTTTATGTGGGCTAACTGGGAATGGGACAAAAATGGGCAATATTATATGGGACCCATGTGGTTTTGGTATAATGGGCCCAGCATGGGAAGCCCATGTGGGCTAACTGTATTTACCCCAATTGGGATAAATATGGGCTGACCTTACATGGGTTGAACCTGGGTATAGATATATAGGCCCCAGTTCAATTGTATGTGGTCTAACTAGGAATGGGACATAAATGGGCATTATTATATGGGACTCATGTGGTTTTAGTATAATGTACCCAGCATGGGAAGCCCTTATGGGCTAAATGTATTTACCCCAAGTGTGCTAAATGTGGGATGACCTTACATGGCTTCAACCTGGGCATGTATATATAGGCCCCAGTTCATTTGTATGTGGGCTAACTGGGAATGGGACAGAAATGGGCAATATTATATGGGACCCATGTGGTTTCGGTATAATGGGCCCAGCATGGGAAGCACATGTGGGCTAACTGTATTGACCCCAATTGGGATAAGTATGGGCTGACCTTACATGGGTTGAACCTGGGCATAGATATATTGGCCCCAGTTGAATTTTATTTGGGCTAACTGGGAATGGGACAGATATGTGCATCAGTATATGGGACCCATGTGATTTTAGTATATTGTACCCAGCATGGGAAGCCCATGTGGGCTAACTGTATTTATCCCAAGTGATATGAATGTGGGATCACCTTACATGGGTTGAACCTGAGCATGGATATATAGGGCCCAGTACATTTTTATGTGGGCGAACTGGCAATGGGACAGAAATGGGCAATTTTATATGGGACCCATGTGGTTTTAGTATAATGGGCCCTGCATGGGAAGCCCATGTGGGCAGACTGTATTTACCCCAAGTGGTATAAGAGTGGGTTGACCTTACATGGGTTGAACCTGGGCATGAATATATAGGTCCCAGTTCATGTTTATGTGGGATAACTGCGAATGGGACAGAAATGGACATTATTATATGGGACCCATGTGGTTTTAATATAATGGCCCCAGCATGGGAAGCCCTTAAGGACTAACTCTATTTACCCCAAGTGGGCTAAATGTGAGATGACCTTACATGGCTTCAACCTGGGCATGTATATATAGGCCCCAGTTCATTTTTATGTGGGCTAACTGGGAATGGGACAGAAATGGGCAATATTATATGGGACCCATGTGGTTTCGGTATAATGGGTCCAGCATGGGAAGCACATGTGGGCTAACTGTATTTACCCCAATTGGGATAAGTGTGGGCTGACCTTACATGGGTTGAACCTGGGCATAGATATATAGGTCCCAGTTCGTGTTTATGTGGGATAACTTCGAATGGGACAGAAATGGACATTATTATACGGGACCCATGTGGTTTTAGTATAATGGCCCCATTTTGGGAAGCCCTTATGGGCTAACTATATTTACCCCAAATGGGCTAAATGTGGGATGACCTTACATGGCTTCAACCTGGGCATGTATATATAGGCCCCAGTTCATTTTTATGTGGGCTAACTGGGAATGGGACAGAGAAGGGCAATATTATATGGTACCCATGTGGTTTTAGTATAATGGGCCCTGCATGGGAAGCCCATGTGGGCAGACTGTATTTACCCCAAGTGGTATAAGAGTGGGCTGACCTTACATGGGTTGAACCTGGGCATGAATGTATAGGTCCCAGTTCGTGTTTATGTGGGATAAGTGCGAATGGGACAGAAATGGACATTATTATATGGGACCCATGTGGTTTTAGTATAATGGGCCCAGGATGGGAAGCCCTTATGGGCTAACTGTATTTACCCCAAGTGGGCTAAATGTGGGATGACCTTACATGGCTTCAACCTGGGCATGTATATATAGGCCCCAGTTCATTTTTATGTGGGCTAACTGGGAATGGGACAGAAATGGGCAATATTATATGGGACCCATGTGGTTTCGGTATAATGGGTCCAGCATAGGAAGCACATGTGGGCTAACTGTATTTACCCCAATTGGGATAAGTGTGGGCTGACCTTACATGGGTTGAACCTGGGCATAGATATATTGGCCCCAGTTGAATTTTATTTGGGCTAACTGGGAATGGGACAGATATGTGCATCAGTATATGGGACCCATGTGATTTTAGTATAATGTGCCCAGCATGGGAAGCCCATGTGGGCTAACTGTATTTATCCCAAGTGATATGAATGTGGGATCACCTTACATGGGTTGAACCTGAGCATGGATATATAGGGCCCAGTACATTTTTATGTGGGCGAACTGGCAATGGGACAGAAATGGGCAATTTTATATGGGACCCATGTGGTTTTAGTATAATGGGCCCTGCATGGGAAGCCCATGTGGGCAGACTGTATTTACCCCAAGTGGTATAAGAGTGGGTTGACCTTGCATGGGTTGAACCTAGGCATGAATATATAGGTCCCAGTTCATATTTATGTGGGATAACTGCGAATGGGACAGAAATGGACATTATTATATGGGACCCATGTGGTTTCGGTATAATGGGTCCAGCATGGGAAGCACATGTGGGCTAACTGTATTTACCCCAATTGGGATAAGTGTGGGCTGACCTTACATGGGTTGAACCTGGGCATAGATATATAGGTCCCAGTTCGTGTTTATGTGGGATAACTTCGAATGGGACAGAAATGGACATTATTATATGGGACCCATGTGGTTTTAGTATAATGGGCCCAGCATGGGAAGCCCTTATGGGCTAACTGTATTTACCCCAAGTGGGCTAAATGTGGGATGACCTTACATGGCTTCAACCTGGCATAGGCCCCAACTCATTTTTTGTGGGCTAACTGGGAATGGGACAAATATGTGCATCAGTATTCCATGTGATTTTAGTATAATGTGCCCAGCATGGGAAGCCCATGTGGGGTAACTGTATTCATCCCATCCATGCATCCATCCATCCATCCATTTTCTTCCGCTTATCCAGGGTTGGGTCGCGGGGGTAGCAGCCTAAGTAGGGAGGCCCAGACTTCCCTCTCCCCAGCCACTTGGAGCAGCTCCTCTGGGGGAATCCCAAGGCGTTCCCAGGCCAGCCGAGAAACATAGTCCCTCCAGCGTGTCCTGGGTCTTCCTCTGGGTCTCCTCCCGGTGGGACATGCCCGGAACACCTCACCAGGGAGGCGTCCAGGAGGCATCCTAACCAGATGCCCGAGCCACCTCAACTGGCTCCTCTCGATGTGGAGAAGCAGCGGCTCTACTCCGAGTCCCTCCCGGATGACTGAGCTTCTCACCCTATCTCTAAGGGAGAGTCCAGACACCCTGCGGAGAAAACTCATTTCAGCCGCTTGTATCCGAGATCTCGTTCTTTCGGTCATAACCCAGAGCTCATGACCATAGATGAGGGTAGGAACGTAGATCGATCGGTAAATTGAGAGCTTTGCCTTTTGACTCAGCTCTCTCTTCACCACGACAGACCGGTACAGCGCCCGCTTCACTGCGGACGTTGCACCTATCCGCCTATCAATCTCACGGATTCATCCCAAGTGGTATAAATGTGGGTTCAACAGATACAGATTTAAACTATGCATTGAATTTACATTTATAAATTCAATGTATAGTTTAAATCTGTATCTGTTGATCAAAACCAACAAGAATTAAAACTCATAGTGCCACAATCAAAAACGAAACTAAAAAACGGGGAGTGAACTGTGTTGATTTCCCATCATGCTTAGCGGTATATTAGTGTTCAATTATAGTTTAAATCTGTATCTGTTGATCAAAGCCAACAAGAAATTACAACTCATAGTGCCACAATCAAAAAGGAAACTAAAAATCGGGGAGTGCTGTGTTGATTTCACATAATGTTTAGCAGTATTTTAGTTTTCCGGGCTGCACCATGAGCAGTGATGGGAATAACGGAGTTGCAAATAAACGGCGTTACAAACGGAGTTCTTTTTTTCATTAACGGGTAATCTAAGTACTGTAGTTACTATGTCTATCGTTACAACGCCGTTACCGTTACAAACACTAAATGGGGGTACGTTACTTTCAGTCTTCCGCGCGCAGGCTCTCGTGCTGTTTGTTTACGTTTTTTCCCCTTGGTGAGGGAGGGTGGAGGGGGAGGAAGCAGAGGGGAGGAAGGGTAGGAGCATAGACGTGGGAGCAGAGGGGAGGGAGGGGCGAAACAACAAGGATGATGCTGATTGGCTAAGGTAGAGTGTCAGGTAGAGGTCAGCCAATCGGTTTTGTTGTTCAGCTCACACACGCTGCTGAAACAGAAGTCTGGCAGCAATGGCGAGTCTGGAGGGAAAGTTGGCGTTTTCAAAGTGGAAATACAGAAATTACTTTACTCTCCTTGAGGTAAAAGGCAAGAACGTGCATGTGAAGTGTACATTATGTCCCGGAGCGTCTACGTCCGTCGTAATCTGATCTGATGAAGCATCAACTGCTCAGGTAATTCAGCTTTTCAGTACTGTTTTAAAAGTACTTCATATTGTGAAAATGGTTCTTTTGTTTTTAAGAAAATTCTTGAAGAACCAGTTGTGTGAGGGTTTGATTTTATTTTACACTACAAAGCACTTATTTTAACTGTTTACTTTTATTTCTAAGAAAACACTTGAACAGTACAGGGTGTACATAGAGCTGAAAACACAATTGTTATATTATTGTAACGACCCTGTGTTTGGTTCTGCTTTGGGTCCAAGTATTTCTGTGTATTTGTTCAGTTATACATGTACTGTGTTCTGTTGAGCTGTTGTGATTCTGTTGTCCCCCGCCCTCATGTGTTGGACTGGTCGTGGGGGCAGGAGAGGGGTAGGAGCAGGGAGGAGGGACCGGGAAAAGAGAGACGAAGAAGAAGCGTCTCTGTGTGTGTGTGTTGTTGTTAGCAGGCAGCTAGCAGTGTGTTCGCTCGCGTGTGTACCGCGTTTTCTGTTAAGGCGTGAGCTGCAGCCTCGGTAATAGCAGCTCGTCCCTGTTTCTGAATAAACCCCGTTGGCTGGACTCCGTCTGCAGTGTTGGCGTCATTACATTGGTGTCAGAAGTAAACCAACGCTACCGAGCTGAGTGAGTACTACTGGCTCGTCGCCTCCACCCGCGACAGCATTATGGACGGAGCGTTCTCCCGAGTGAAGCTTAAAGCGGAGGGAGAAGAGGAAGAGGAGGCCCGGAGAGAGGAGCTCGCTAAAATAACTCAGGTGATGGCTGCTCTGCGCAGCTCTGCAGCGAGCATGGCTGCCGAAGTAGAACTGAGTACCGGCGGGGGGGCGGGTCCGTCAACGCCATTTTCTCCAAGCGCGCCAAAAGCCTCACATGGCGGCAGCCATGACAGTTACGTCGTCCAAAACGTCACCGTCCCGTTGAAGACGCCCAAGTACTCCGGTAGGTCCAGCTGGGAGGCCTTCCATGCACAGTTTGAGCTGCTGGCTCATGCAGGGAGGTGGACAGCAGAGCATAAAGCCCTGCAGCTGGCTCTCTGTCTACAAGATGATGCACTGGACTGCCTGTTGTTGTTAAACTCAGAGGACAGAAAAGACTATGATGCACTAGTTGGAGCTTTAAAGAGGCGGTTTGGACAATGTGTGCAACCAGACATTTTTAAAAATAAACTCTGCAACAGGAGCAGGTTGCCGGGTGAACCCCTGCGTGTTTTGGCTAATGACATTGAGAGCCTCACACGCAGAGCCTATTCACACATGCAGTCAGGGGTTCAGAATGAACTAGCAAAAGATCAGTTCATCAGAGCCCTGGCACCACCGGAGCTGCGTGTGCAGGTTCAGCTGATGCACCCCCGATCCCTGCAAGACGCATTGGACTTAGCAGTGGAGAGAGAGTGTTTGCTGGGAGTAGCAGCGGGAAACGACCTGAGAGGACAACCACCGACATGCAGATCTGCGGAGGGGGTAGAGCTGAACCAGGAGAAACCTGCTTGGGTCTCGGAGCTGACAGAAATGGTCCGAGCAGTGGCGCTACAGTTGACGCGGGACTCCTCCGCACTCCCAGCTGTTTGTTGGGGCTGTGGCCAACCGGGACACCTCCTGAGGCGGTGTCCTAAAACAGTCAAGATGCAGGGAAACGACACGGGGTCTGCGGGAGGGAGGAATCGCAGATCCCTACTGTAACCTCCACACCTTCATCGCCAGTGGGCGGGGGCCGACAGCTCGAACAGGGGGCCCGAGCCCAGAATTCCTTTGAAACGGACTCAGCCCCAGACCAAGCAACCAGGGTTGTGGTGGTTGGACGCACATGTGTTGGGGACTTTTGTTATGTCCCAGTCTCTGTGGAAGGGATCCCATGCACGGCCCTGATTGACACTGGCTCCACGGTAACGCTAGTGAGGCCTGATGTGGTACCAGACTGGACTCGGATCCAACCCACCACAGTGCAGCTGCGCACAGTCACTGGGGTCATGGCACCTATGAAGGGGAGGGGGACAATGACTGTTAATGTGGGTGGCCGATCTATCACCCACCCTGTGTGGGTAGCAGATGTGCAGGACATGTGCATATTGGGGCTGGACTTTTTAAGGGCTGCGGGGTGCCAGTTGGATTTAGGTGTGGGGACATGGAGTTTTAAGGAGGGCCCTCTCATTCCACTGTTACCCACAGCTCCTGATCACGCTCTTATGGGTCCTATGGCCCGCTACATGGAACCTCAGGTCGCAGCTGTCAAACACACCTCCCCTCAGCCCAGCCAGATTGCTGCCACCATGGCCCCCGCACCTGCGAGTCCTATGCCCCCAGTGTGGGTGCCCCAGAAGAACCGAGACTATGTGTGGACTGAACAGTGCCAGGGAGCGTCTGGCCGTCTGCGGCAAACTCTGACTGAGTCCCCAGTCCTCGCTCCTGCAGACCCCTCCCTCCCTTTCATCCTCGAGATGGATGCTAATGGCGTGGGGGCCCGATCCCAGCAGAGTGACTCGGTAATCTGCAGAGGGTTGCAGGTGGTCGGCACAGACAGCTGGAGGCACCAACAGGAACAGGACCCCGATATCCAGCCTGTGTTGCAGTGGGTGGAGAGACAACTGAAGCCACCGTGGGAGGAGGTTTCTGGGCTCTCGCGGGCAACTAAAAGGTTGTGGTCCAAGTTTGAGGCTCTGCGTCTGGAAGACGGGGTGCTACAGAGGTCATGGAAGGACCCCTCCACGGGTGAGGAGCGGTGGCAGACTGTAGTCCCAAAAGGCCTGAAAGACGTAGTCCTGCAGGGCGTGCATGGAGCGTCTGGGTCTGGACATTTTGGCGTTACAAAGACTCTACGCCGCCTCCGACAGGGGTTTTACTGGGGCCAGTACAGGAGGGATGTGGAGAACTTCTGCCGCCGTTGTGACTTCTGTACAGCACGGAAGGGGTCGACAGGTCGGTCTCACACCCGCCTACAACAGTTTGTTTTAGGAGCCCCGATGGAGCGAGTGGCCGTGGACATCATGGGCCCCCTACCATGCTCAGACAGGTTAGAGACAGCCCATATTGCCCTGAGGCAACAGGAGCAAGCGGGCATGCGCCAGAAACTGAACTATGATGCAAGAGCGATGGGCCGACACTTTACTCCAGG
The DNA here is from genome assembly GCA_038048925.1 of Garcialebias charrua. NCBI lineage: Eukaryota > Metazoa > Chordata > Actinopteri > Cyprinodontiformes > Rivulidae > Garcialebias > Garcialebias charrua. The sequence continues at coordinate 13,306 of JBBPBX010051821.1, forward strand.
AGAGCTGGTCTGGGTGCACAACCCTCGTAGGAAGAAGGGACGGTGCCCGAGACTGGTCAGTCAGTGGGTGGGTCCCTGCAGAGTGTTGGAGCGCCTGGGGGAGGTGGTCTACAGAGTGCAGATGCCCCAAAACAGGAGAAGAGTAGCTCTGCACAGGGACAGGTTGGCCCCCTATGCACCGCAGCCCCCAGAAGGCCAATGGTCGGGGTCTCGGGTGTGTCCGCCAACGTCCCCAGAAGTTTTATCACTGCCGTCGAATGAGGTCCCAGCCGCAGAGTCGGGAGCGCTCTGCTGGGAGCTCGCCCACGACAAGACGAGGAGGGCTCCAAGACGGTTCGATGACTTTGTTTGTCCCCTCGTGGGCGAGGGACTCAGTAGTGGGGGGGTAGTGTAACGACCCTGTGTTTGGTTCTGCTTTGGGTCCAAGTATTTCTGTGTATTTGTTCAGTTATACATGTACTGTGTTCTGTTGAGCTGTTGTGATTCTGTTGTCCCCCGCCCTCATGTGTTGGACTGGTCGTGGGGGCAGGAGAGGGGTAGGAGCAGGGAGGAGGGACCGGGAAAAGAGAGACGAAGAAGAAGCGTCTCTGTGTGTGTGTGTTGTTGTTAGCAGGCAGCTAGCAGTGTGTTCGCTCGCGTGTGTACCGCGTTTTCTGTTAAGGCGTGAGCTGCAGCCTCGGTAATAGCAGCTCGTCCCTGTTTCTGAATAAACCCCGTTGGCTGGACTCCGTCTGCAGTGTTGGCGTCATTACATTATTTTGTTAACCTGTATTTTGCAATGAAGAAAAAACTTGAAGTATAGTATGTCAACCAGTCATGTTCTGTTGAGGTGCTGTAAGCATTTCTACTTAAAATTCATAGATATATCTAAACTTAAACCAAACAAACAATAGTTACTTTCCCTGGTAACTAATTACTTTTATAGGTGAGTAATTCAGTTACTAACTCAGTTACTTTTTGGGCGAAGTAACTAGTAACTATAATTAATTACTTTTTTGAAGTAACATTCCCAACACTGACCATGAGTCTGAAGGACATCTGTGTTACATACCTGCCTCTTGTTAAAGTTTGGGTATTATCTGTTGTGAGGCCCAGAGTGTCTTCTTTGGGTTTAACTCACACAATGTTAAGACAGAAGTCACAGAGTATGGCGCAATATGTGTGCTCTCTGACATACTTCAAGGATCAGAAATATCGGCAGGTTGCATCGGAAAATCCATACAGTACGCAAAATATGCTGGTAAGAGCACACGTGGGTCTTTAATGGGCCTCATGTAAGTTAACTATCTGGGTCCCACTGAAAACCCAGTCAGTGCCTTAAAAATGTATGGTCAAACCCATGTGGGGCCACCATGGAAATTGCAAATAAACTCACTTGTTGCCCATATTCTAACCCAGTTGGGACCCAGTTCAGTCCCAGGTAGATATTCTTCAAGGCACACAATTGGGTTTTACATGGGTCTCATATAAGTTAACCATCTGGGAACCACTGAAAGCCCAGTCAGGGCCCATTAAAGTCTATCTGGGCAAATCCATGTGGGGCCACCATGGAAACCGTGGACAAACCCACTTATTACCCATATTTTTAGCCCAGTTGGGACCCAGTTTAGTCCCAGGTAGATATTCTTCAAGGTACACATGGGTTTTACATGGGTCTCATTTAAGTTAAACATATGGGTCCCACTGAAAACCCAGTAAGGGCCTATTAAAATCTATCTGGGCAAACTCATGTGGGGCCACCATGGAAACCGTGGACAAACCCACTTATTACCCATATTTTTAGCCCAGTAGGGACCCAGTTTAGTCCCAGGTAGATATTCTTCAAGGCACACACATGGGTTTTACATGGGTCTCATTTAAGTTAAACATGTGGGTCCCACTGAAAACCCAGTCAGGGCCCATTAAAATCTATCCGGGCAAACCCATGTGGGGCCACCATGGAAACCGTGGACACAACCTTTTGGGACCCATGTTTTTTGCACATATGTACACCATATGGGGCCCACCTGTGCATGCTGGCTGGGTTCTAGCAGCTTTACTAAACAAGTTTTAACATAACTTAAAACGATTCAGTGTCTTATCAAAGTTTAGGCAAAAACACCCCAAACGTAAAACGAGTTTGTGTATCAAATATTTTTCTGTCACTCTCACATAAATGAACTCCTAACATTATAATAATTATCTGATGTTCTCAAAATTAAAATAGTTTAAAGCTGCTTAAAGTGGCTCCACCTCCAGCAGCTCGTACAGAAACAAGTTACACAAACAACATACTCCACAGTGGGGGGAAAAACAGTTTGCTGGTGCTAAGATTGTGAGAGTACAGCCTTCTGCAGCTTCCAGATCCAAGATGGCCATCAATCAACCACACCTGCAGGTCATCCCACTAACGAGGATCCCTCGCTACTTAATGCTGCAGTCGAGCTCTACTCTCCGCTGGAGCATTGCCCATAATATATTCTGGCCTAGTTGTTACCGTATTTTCCGACGTGCACGTCGCAACATCCTACAAGTCGCATCTATTATGCGTCATTACTGACAACCTGGAAATGTGGGCCAGTGTTGTGCCAAAAATCAATTGACTGCCAAATGGCGACCGCGGGAGCATGCACAGGAAGACTTTAACAAGAATTTAACAAGATTAACACTTAAAAACTATTATTTGTTTGCTCGACTTTATAGTAAAGGTGTGTCTCAGTTGAACTTTTACTTAATAAATGCACTTTGACGGTCAAATCAGCTGCATTTCAAAACCCAATGTGTGGAAGTGGGCAGAGGTTTGACTTGCTGTGCATTTCTTCAAAATTTAACAAGATAACCACCTAAAATAATTATTTGTTAGCTCGACTTTATAGTAAAGGTGTGTCTCAGTTGAAGCTTTACTTAATAAATGCACTTCAACGGTCAAATCAGCTGCATTCTGCTGGGGAAGCGCAGCGAAATGAAGCTGATTTGATAGTTGCTCCAACTGGACGAAGGTGGCTTCTATGGCAAGCCGATTGTGTCATTAATAGCCACTTTTACCTATTACATGACACAACAGCATGCCATACTACTTGAGTGCCATCTAGGAGCTGAAAATGGCAGTGTTCAATATTTTCAGTCAGAATGAATGAAAACGGTCATATCTCAGCCAAAAAAATGGTTTATAAATATGGGGGAAAAAATCCATAAATATGTCGCTTCGGTGTACAGCATAAGCCACAGGGCATGTAAACTTTGCAAAAAACAGGACTTATAGGCTGAAAAATATGGTATCTTGTGTTAAACTGACCAACATATCTCTTCATGCTAGCTTGCTTGTGTTCCCTCGAGTGCCTCCGCGTTCTGCCCTTCCTTGACTCCAGTGTCTCCTCATGCTCCTTGCCCTCCAACCACTTCATGCTCACATCCTGGAACCTCCTTGGATAGACCTCCCAAGACGAGTCAAGCCTCCAAGACCGTTAGACAAAAAGAAAACCATTTCAGAGATCCTCCAACCTAAAGCTACTTGACCCATCTCCTCGGGGTTCCAGAGGATCTCCATTGCATTGTTCCATTCACTGTAAAATATAAACACTGATAAACCGTTTACTCGTGGAGTCTTGACTCGTTCTTGTCTCGTACTATCTGGGTTCCCTGAGAATATAACAAAGATGGCCTCCGGGGCTGCCTTCTCCCCCGTCTACTCCTCTGAGACAGTCATGCCAAAGTGGTTCAAGATCGAATTGAATCTAACTCTTTGAATACTTTTTGAATGGACAAGAAAAAAAGTTAAACTGTTGTATTCATGCTTTATTGAAGTAGAAACCGATTCAAACCTAATTAGATTTATATTCTAGTCATTTGTATTAGTGTACGCACAGATACAAATACAGACATCCTGTTTTTCTGCATACTAAGCTTGGATTTAAAGCTGGTGCAGAAGACAGACCAAGTGAGACTCGGGTGAAGCCCAGATACGCTGCAGACTCTATATTTTCATTTCTACCTGTCAAAAAGGCGTTCAATTCAAGATCAACTGGACTTTATTTGTAACAGAAGACGTTTCGCTTCTCATCCGAGAAGCTTTATCAATTGAATTGATAAAGCTTCTCGGATGAGAAGCGAAACGTCTTCTGTTACAAATAAAGTCCAGTTGATCTTGAATTGAACGCCTTTTTGATTTATCATGTCCTGGACAACTGAGAATCTTCACCAGCACATTTCTACCTGTCAAACAGAGACAAGGCTTTCTGTTTTCTCTAATGCAAACTCCTTTTCCCTGACTTGCAGGATTACTGTACTTTTGGGGTCAGTTGTCTCGGTCAGGAGGAAAAGGGAAACTATTGACTCTCTTACTCAGCCTTTTTAGATAGATAGATAGATAGATAGATAGATAGATAGATAGATAGATAGATAGATAGATAGATAGATAGATAGATAGATAGATAGATAGATAGATAGATAGATAGATAGATAGATAGATTTATTCGTCCCCGTGGGGAAATTAATTTGCAACATTTGTCAGCAGGCATTTACATAAAGGACATACTTATACATACATACATACATGTCATCATCATCCATCATTACAGCAAAGATGTTTCAGCTCAGTAATTCATGATGCCTTAGTATTATTTAATGATTTAATTGCTTGTGGTATTTTAACTAAATATAAAGCTATGTTTTTAAAAAAACTTTTAAAGGTGATACTGCTTTAAGGCCATTTAACATTAAAAAAAGGTCATTTAAAAAAACACTTGAAAAAGAAACACTACAAACATGAGCTGGATCCTTTTTTTAATTTTGTTGCCAAGTTAATCAACACAACGATAATCAGTAGACGCTGGATGAACAAATGTCTGCGCGCAGGCGTTCACACTCTGTGTTTTCTGTGTTGCAGGTGGTACAGTGGCAGCTTCTGGCCACGGGGTAGGTGACAGCCACTGGACACCCGTCGATATGCTTCACCTCGTAGGACCAGTCCCCGTTGCAGGTGTGCTGTTCAGGTGGGTCCACATAGTTGTCGTAGATGGGGTCCTGGAGCAGCAGAGATAAAGAACAAGTAATGATTCAGTCTCACACAGTGGAAGGTTTTTTAGTCTGAAAAACAAAATGTGAAAGAGTGATGTTCTTTAATTATTCGGCAGCCGTTTTCTTCACCTGTAAAATGATGAAAATTAGGAGAGAAGAACGCTAACTTATTTAACAAAGTTAAGTCAGGTCCTTCGGATGGATTAAAAACATTAAAAATAAAATAAAAAAAACTTGTTGAGAAGCTACAACGAACTTGGTCTTATAAATAACACATTCTCGTAGTGAATCAACAAGTCCTAATTTATAATCTGTGTTATTTGTTTTTATACTGCCCACCATGTATCAGGCTGGATTTTTTTTTTAGACAAAGATCACTTTATGTTGAAAATGACAACAAAATAAATCACGACGTTGGTGAAACTGTTTGAGTTATGGCCATACAGTATTTTGATTACCGTATTTTTCAGAATATAAGGTGCACTTAAAATCCTTTAATTTCTCAAAAATCAACAATGAGCCTTATGTTTTAATTCTGGTTGTGCTTACTGACCTCGAACTGATTTTATGTGGTTATTGTGAATGAGTTGAATAAAGTTCGATTTATCTGTTTTGTCTTGCTTAATGTACTTTCTAATACGGTGCTCTTTACAGTCTGAAAAATACGGTAATGTTGATTGGCTGTGGTAGCCACCTTAAATCAGATGGAGTCAAAAAGTTAACAAGTTGTACATGTACAGTACATCTAATAATTATTTTCTAAGTTTCAGTTTCACATGTTTAGTGCTTCATGATGCAACCACATGAAATATTAGCCTGAAATTTGTAAAACTGACTGAATTCTACCTTATTTTTTTATTTTTTTATTTCTGTTAGCTGTAGCAGCCAGAGTTACCTGGGCTAGCCTTAAAAGCGAATCACTTGCAGAGCTACATCCAATACTTATTTTAAGAAAGCTTCAATTTAATTGGTTCTGTGATTCATGAGATATTTTGCAAAAATTTAATCAAAGATCTTGCACAGGATCTACATGCACTTACAACATGTTTTGGGGATCGGTCTCAGCTACTGCCAGGCCAGATTTTAGATCAGTATCTGTAAAAAATGGTGGAGTTATAGTAAATGTTATAAGTTTTAAGATCAGTTGGTTATGGCAGCCATGTTGATTCAGACTGTCTCCAAAGGTTGACCACTTGTAGATGAACATCCAACGATTATTGTCTGCAAGTCTTATTAAAATATGTCTAATGGTTCACGAGATGTTTTGATAACAGACGCACTAATACAAACACAGAGGAAAAAAATTAGCATTCACCTTCATCTCTTTACGGTGGGCAACTTCTAAAACTTCACCATGTAAAATAAAAATGACCGTTTGAGAAACTCCCTAAAGTTTGACCATACAATTACCGTAATTTTCAGAGTATAGGTAGCACCGGAGTATAGGTCGCATTGTCCAATTATTACCAATAGATTGGAAAAATCCCTAGATAGGTCGCACCTACGTTTAGCTCTGCTGCAAATGTCTGCCACAGGAGCGCACAGCAAGGCTTTTAAGAAGATTAACACTTAAAAACAATTATTTGTTTCATAAAAATTATAGAAAATATGTGTCTGAGCTGAACTTTTCATTAATAAATGAACGTACAGTAATTGTGAAATGAGCTGGATTCTAAAATTTGTTTCGCCGAAAGTGATAAAAAGCCATATATAGGTCCCACCTGAGTATAGGTCGCAGGCCATGAAAAAATTATAAAAAGGTGCGACCTATACTCCGAAAAATACGGTAATCAATATTGATCTAAAACCAAACCAAATGTATTTACTATAAAAACCTGCGTCAGAGTTACTGAACACGTTGATGAGTAGAACAAACGAGCAGAACTCAGATCTTGAGTTAAAGTCTGAAGCCTCCGTCACCTCTTGGTAGCACAGGCCTTCACATATGGTGGTGTGGATGAACTTCACGTCGCTGCAGCTCTCCACGGGGATGCTGACGTTTTTCAGATGACAGATGAATCTGCAGCCCTGCCCCACCTCCACCAGCACCAGCAGCGCTGCCATGACAACCAGCTGCATCCTCCGGCAGGTGCAGCACAGACGCCTGCCGCAAGAAGATCACATCTCAGATAAGGCACGATCGAACCAGACCAGAAGGTCCAATACACTGACCTGAGTGAAAAGCAAGCGCTTTCGTGACGTTTATGGAGCCACATTTTGATACACTCTTTTAAAAGTGGTGAAATAATAGAACAGAATACGTAGAAACATTATTAATATTTCTAAAAACTTTAATTCACGAAACAGATATTTTTTGAATCGTCTTGCATAAAGAGCTGACTTTCTGATAAAGTATAAACTTTGTTTCTATGCTTCAAAATAATTTCTGACTGACTGAGGAGAGAAGTTAGAACAGCATCACCAGCTCTGATGGCCCTGTGGTTATCAAGAGTTGGAAGCATATTGTTTGCCTCCAATACTGTTGTAGTAAACAATTGTTTACAGTGGTCTTTAATTAAAAATGCCTTTTTCAAAGCTCAAAGTCATTTAATAAAACAGATCTTTTGGGGTTTTATCTCAGTCACTAAGCTAGTGGTTCTCAAACTGGTGTCTCCCCCCAGTGGTCCGTGAGCCGGTGCTTGGGGGTCTGCAGAAAATAATAATAATATATAAATATATATATAGATATAGATATACAGTATATAGATGTGTATATGTGTGTGTGTGTGTGTGAGTATTTTTTTCACAAGCATGTACTGTAAATGTTTAGCAACTCATTAGAATTAACCAAAAGGCAGGATGGAAATCGTATCTATTTTATTCAAAATTTTCTGGGGGAGTAACCCCTGCCCTCTATTTGCGTTCCGGCATTGATCATTTAACAAATTAAACCCTGTTCCTTGGCATGACTACTACTACAATGACACATTTATAATAGAAATGAAGATTGTTGGAATTGGTAAATTTGAGTGTTTTTAATTTTTGTGTGTTTTAAAGTATTTTGTCATTTTGTAATGCTTGTACAATGTTGTTATTGAGATTGTTGATTTGGATTTTTATATACATTGATTTTGTTTTTGTCTTTGGTATTTTATTATGTATTTTTGTATGTTTGTAAAAGCCTGATTTAGTTGCAATATTTTTGGTTTGGATTCCAGGAAGAACAATCTCTACTACGGTAGAAACTAATGGGGATCCTTAAAGGTACAGTATGCAGTTTCTGTAGAACTCCAGCACTTAGAAATATTTTCAACAGGCAAAGCATTCTGATCCCGCTCTGCCCCCTTGTGGTCTGTTAAATTTCAAATTCAAGCTCTGTTTTTATTGGCTGATTCAAATTCAAGCTCTGTTTTTATTGGCTGGTTACAAACTCTGTTTTTATTGGCTGGAAAATGGTGGGTCACCTTTTCTTTTTAGAAATGCTTATTTACCACCTGGAGAAGCAAGGGGACAATATATATTTTTTTTTTTCAGAGATTACCTGGCTAACATCAGTCTGTCAGGAGGTAGTGACAGAGTGAAGAAATATGTTCATAAAAAAAGCTACATACTGCAGCTTTAAATAAGTAAAAAAACTAAACTACAGCTGTTACAATTATTCAGTTTTATGTAGAGTGTTCTGTAATAATTTGAAGAAGTGGTAATACATTATTATGTTCATTAAGTGAGTAGGTAAAGCGAATAGGTAAAGATTTAAAGTTTTTTTTTTTGATGCTGCTCATTTTCTAAAAACTGTAATTATTGGAAGTTGAAATTAAAAAATATTGTTAATTGTGTCCTGAATGAATACTGCATGTTTAAAATTATAAAAATTGCATAACACTATTAAAGAACAGGCCTTAAGTTATTATGATACACAAATATTTCCATTGCATTAAAGAGACAAACTGGAAATAAATAAATAAATAAAATAAACATGAGGGTCACTGAAACTTTTTCTCCCCCATAAGGGGTCCCTGAACCCAACAAGTTTCAGAACCCCTGCTCTAAGTGACTTTTAAATACGTGGACAGTAAAAAAAGAAAAAAAAGAAAAAGCAAATAGTTTAAATTTAAAATTAACCAAACAAATATGAATAGCAAAATGATTCATTGGGCGTTTTCATTAAATGATCAGTATGAGTAAGATGGAATAAATAATTAAGAAGAAGATCAAGAATGGGAGGGGTTATATATGTTTTTAAGTCGGACTACTGTACTCTGTGTCCACATCAATCCCAGCTTCAGTCAGTCCAACTCAGACTGAACCATTTCTGACTCTATGAACAAAGACAATCGTTACGTCTGAACATCTTACCTGTAGAGCTCTGGCGTTGAAGGTTGAAAGCGCTGCCTCTTCCGTCGCTCTCTGAACACCTGAGACTGCTTCAGCTCTTTAAATACTGCAGCTCATAATCCATTTAATCTGCTCGGCCTTGCCTCAGTTCTGTATCTGCTGTCTGTTGTGGACTTGAAGCCGGTCCCCGTCTTTTTCCTGTCAACAGCTCAAGGGTGACACGTGGCTCAAGGCCTTCCCTCCTACACACGAGGAGCAAATCTTCATCATTGGGTTTGGATTACAGGAATGGACGAAACATTAAAAACCCACCAGGCCCCCACAGTCAGATGGAAAACACTGATAAGTCAGGCAGTAATTAATTAGACGCGCTCCACCTTTGCTGTGTTTGGTGACATGTTATACCCATAAGAAATAAACATTATGTCCGTGTCTATATATATAATGTAGCCTGTGGGAGTTCATCCACTTTAATTTCAAATGATGCCAGAAATACAGGTCCTTTTCAAAAAAAATTGCATATTGTGATAAAGGTCAGTATTTTCCATAATGTAATGATAAAAATGAAACTTTCATGTATTTTAGATTCATTGCACACCAACTGAAATATTTCAGGTCTTTTATTGTTTTATTACTGATGATTTTGGCATACAGCTCATGAAAACTGAAAGTTCCCTTATCAGTCAGTCACTTGGTGCAACATACTTGCTATGGGAATTGCGCCCCCGTGCGATTACCTGAAGGAATACAATCACGCCTTTACGGCTAGGGCGTCAACGTAGCACCAGAGGCCCCGCCCTCTGGTTATTTAAGCGACTGACGCCCATCCATCTTTCTCTTTTTTGCCCTTCACCTCACTTAACACCTGAACTTCTTGGGACTTCTCTGTTGTCGCATCGCTCGACTGAGGTGAGCTTGCTCCCTACACTGAGCGTACAGAGAAATTTTCCTGCGTACTCCTGGGCTGGCAAAAGCTAGTCCAGCGTTTTTCTACTTACCTCGAAGTTTTCTTCTCATTCTGCAGCTGCTTTGCTCGACGGCGCTAACTGCGTCACAACCCCCTGCTAATTATTAGCAGGCTAACCAGCAAAAGCAAGATGACGGAGAGGACGGCTTCGAACAAAAGGAAACTAGGACCAACTTCAACACTTCTCGTCTCCGGACATGGCTCCCAAGAAGGGAAAACTAAGGACAAAGAAGAAGAAAACCAACGGGACGACTAGCCCTCGCTCGCGCCCATGCCCCAGCGGATGCGGCTACTCCCACTCGGCGACGGACACCCACGAGGCCTGTTCTGTCTGCCTAGGGATTCTGCACGCGAGAAAAGTGCTGGAATTCCCCGACTCCTGCTCCCACTGCCGTCGAATGTCGGCGGTAGTGAGGAAACGTCGCGCGGATGCATTGGCTAAATCCATGGTTAAGGCCGTGACGTTGAAGGTTGCACGAAGCTGCTCACTCCCGAACCGGAGCTTGAGAACGTGGACCTGGAATGCAACGGTCGAGTCGGAGATGACAATATGTCAGACTCCTCAGTTGCCGTTGAGGACTCGACGCCTGAAATGTCTGACCAAGACGCCGAATACGGTTACAGAGGAGAAAGTGTGGATTCCTCCCAGAACCTGGCGCAAATCCTACCGGAACCGGACTTGTCGGTCCCTGCTCGGTTCGACCTGTGTCATAGGGCGGCGGATGCCCTGCAGGTCGCGTGGCCAGACGCCACACCTCGCCAACTGGCTACGAGGCTGGCGGGAAACTACTTCTATGCGAAGCAGCCGACAACGTCGCAAAATATGCCCATTTTTCCGGACTTCCTCATGGAGCTTAAACGCTCCTGGGCGGAACCCGGAGCTCCCATCACGCCGCC
>JBBPBX010051823.1:0-24438 GCA_038048925.1 Garcialebias charrua
CACCTACAGGGGGTGCTGTTCTGTCTGAAGCACCTACAGGGGGTGCTGTTCTGTCTGAAGCACCTACAGGGGGTGCTGTTCTGTCTGAAGCACCTACAGGGGGTGCTGTTTTGTCTGAAGCACCAGGGGGTGCTGTTCTGCCTGAAGCAGCTGCTCCTGCATCGCCTACAGAGGGCGCTGTTCTGCCTGAAGCAGCTGCTCCTGCATCGCCTACAGAGGGCGCTGTTCTGCCTGAAGCAGCTGCTCCTGCATCGCCTACAGAGGGCGCTGTTCTGCCTGAAGCAGCTGCTCCTGCATCGCCTACAGAGGGCGCTGTTCTGCCTGAAGCAGCTGCTCCTGCATCGCCTACAGAGGGCGCTACATCACCAACTGAGGGCGTTGCATCTACGCCGTCTCCAGAGGGTCCCTCGCCGTCTCCAGAGGGTCCCTCGCCGTCTCCAGAGGGTCCCTCGCCGTCTCCAGAGGGTCCCGGCGCGGGGGATGCCTCCGCCTCTACGGAGGGTCTCAGCGCGACGGACGCTTCCACGTCCATGGAGGGTCCACTCCTCGCAGACGCCTCCACGTCCATGGAGGGTCCACTCACCGCAGACGCCTCCACGTCCATGGAGGGTCCACTCACCGCAGACGCCTCCACGTCCATGGAGGGTCCACTCACCGCAGACGCCTCCACATCCATGGAGGGTCCACTCACCGCAGACGCCTCCACGTCCATGGAGGGTCCACTCACCTCGCAGACGCCTCCACGTCCATGGAGGGTCCACTCACCGCAGACGCCTCCACGTCGATGGAGGGTCCACTCCTCGCAGACGCCTCCACGTCCATGGAGGGTCCACTCGCCGCAGACGCCTCCACGTCCATGGAGGGTCCACTCTCGCAGACGCCTCCACATCCATGGAGGGTCCACTCACCGCAGACGCCTCCACATCCATGGAGGGTCCACTCACCGCAGACGCCTCCACATCCATGGAGGGTCCACTCGTCGCTGACGCCTCCACGTCGATGGAGGGTCACGTATCCTGTCCAGAGGGGTCCTTGGAGGGACCCCCTCACGTCTACTGCTGTCCAGAGGGGTCTCAGGAGAGACCCCCTCACGTCTACTGCTGTCCAGAGGGGTCTCAGGAGAGACCCCCTCACGTCTACTGCTGTCCAGAGGGGTCTCAGGAGAGACCCCCTCACGTCTACTGCTGTCCAGAGGGGTCTCAGGAGAGACCCCCTCACGTCTACTGCTGTCCAGAGGGGTCTCAGGAGAGACCCCCTCACGTCTACTGCTGTCCAGAGGGGTCTCAGGAGAGACCCCCTCACGTCTACTGCTGTCCAGAGGGGTCTCAGGAGAGACCCCCTCACGTCTACTGCTGTCCAGAGGGGTCTCAGGAGAGACCCCCTCACGTATGCTGTCCAGAGGGGTCTCAGGAGAGACCCCCTCACGTCTACTGCTGTCCAGAGGGGTCTCAGGAGAGACCCCCTCACGTCTACTGCTGTCCAGAGGGGTCTCAGGAGAGACCCCCTCACGTCTACTGCTGTCCAGAGGGGTCTCAGGAGAGACCCCCTCACGTCTACTGCTGTCCAGAGGGGTCTCAGGAGAGACCCCCTCACGTCTCACTGCTGTCCAGAGGGGTCTCAGGAGAGACCCCCTCACTGCTGTCCAGAGGGGTCTCAGGAGAGACCCCCTCACGTCTGCTGCTGTCCAGAGGGGTCTCAGGAGAGACCCCCTCACGTGTCCTGTCCAGAGGGGTCTCAGGAGAGACCCCTCTGGCCATACTGATTGGCACCCCTCACCAGGTACAGACATCTACTATAACAACACTTTCCTTTTCTGGACAAGACATCCCCCTCTCCACCTCTGTTACTAATCTTGGAATAAAAATGGACTCCAATCTTACATTTGAAAATCACATTAAGCTTCTGTTTAAAACTTGCTTCTTCCATCTTCGAAACATCTCTAGACTTCGCCCATCCCTAACTTTTTCCGATGCTGAGAAGCTCGTCCATGCTTTTGTCTCCTCCAGGCTCGACTACTGCAACTCCCTGTTTATTGGAATCCCTGGCAAAAACCTTCAGAAACTTCAATATATTCAAAACAGTGCTGCAAGGATCTTGTTGCGAGTTCGTAAATTTGAACATATTACGCCCATTCTTCATAACCTTCATTGGCTTCCTGTCGCCTACAGAATTCAGTACAAAACTGCTCTCATTACACATCAATGCTTACATGGAGCTTCACCAGATTATCTGAAGGATATTCTTATTCCACACTCATCCACCCGGTCGCTGCGGTCACAGAACAGTAATCTCCTTCACATTCCGAGAACCAAATTAAGGACCATGGGAGACCGGGCTTTCAGTGTGGCTGCCCCCCGCCTGTGGAACTCTCTTCCTGACTGTCTGAGGGTCCCACAGTCTGTGGTTGACTTTAAGAGCGGCTTGAAGACCTTTCTTTTCAACCGAGCATACTCTACCTCCTCATGATTCTACTTTTGATTCTTAGTTGATACTGTTATTGATTTTACTTGTTTTATTACTTGTTTTATTGACATTTAATTTCTGTTGCACCGTGTAGCACTTTGAGATTTTCATTAATGAAAAGTGCGTTATAAATTGAATTCATTATTATTATTATTATTATTATTACCCCCTCACGTGTCCTGTCCAGAGGGGTCTCAGGAGAGACCCCCTCACGTGTCCTGTCCAGAGGGGTCTCAGGAGAGACCCCCTCACGTGTCCTGTCCAGAGGGGTCTCAGGAGAGACCCCCTCACGTGTCCTGTCCAGAGGGGTCTCAGGAGAGACCTCCTCACGTGTCCTGCCTTGAGGGGTCCTTGGAGGGACCCCCTCACTTCTACTGTTGTCCAGAGGGGTCCTTGGAGGGACCTCCTCACGTCTACTGTTGTCCAGAGGGGTCCTTGGAGGGACCTCCTCACGTGTCCTGTCTTAAGGGGTCCTTGGAGGGACCCTCTCACGTCTACTGTTGTCCAGAGGGGTCCTTGGAGGGACCCCCTCACTGCTGTCCAGAGGGGTCTCAGGAGAGGCCCCCTCACGTTTATTGCTCCAGGTGGTCGCTCGAGGTCTCCACGCTCGAGGTCTCTACGTCTGATGTCTCGATGCCCAGGGTCGTCTCTACGTTTGGCGCCGCTGCGCCGCATGCGGGGGCTCCTGTTTTAGGTGGGCCCTGGAGGGTCCCACCCTCGTCTTCGACCGTCCTGAGGCCTCGTCTTCGATGGAGGCTCCTGCTCGATGGATGGCCCCCGGGACGCCCGCCTGAGGTTTCTCTGCAGTGTGGACTGCCTCCTGGTCGTCCACCGGAGGGGGTCCTGCGCAACGGACTGTCTCCCGGTCGTCCACCTGAGGGGTCCATGCCCGAGGTCGACATCTTGGCCTCGTTGTTTTGGCGCTCGTTAGTGTTCTAGTTTGTGTTTAGCTTTTGTCCCAGGCCCTGTTCCTGTCGGTTTTTGTTTTGCTGTCCTTGTGTTTTGTCCCCTGTCCTTGTGTTTTCTCGTGCCCGCCGTCCTTGCGGTTCCTCCCTCTGCCCGCCCTGTGTTTTTGGGGTGTTTTTTGGGGACGCCGGGGGGCGTCTTTGAGGGGGGGGTACTGTAAGGATTGGCTCCATCCCCTCCTTACATCCTGTGTCTGTTCCTCTGTTGGTCTGTCTGCTCAGCGTCACAGGTGTTTGTGTTCAGCATTAATTAGGTTGTGTATATTAGTCAGGGTTCATGTGTGTCTCATTGTCGGGTCATTGTCCCTGTTACCCTGGTGTGTCATTCCCCAGCTCCTTGGTCTGTGAGTACATCTCGTCTTCATGTTTGGGTTTAGTGTTTAGTGTTTAGTACTCAGCCACTGTAGAGCGTCCGTATAGTTTTGTAACTGCCTCGTCAGTTGTTTTGTTTTCATCTTATTAATGTATTTTGGTTTTACTCGTGCCTCTGAAGTCTACCTGTCTGCACCACGGGACTCATCAACCACACACCGCACCACACCGTGACAGTTTTCAAGGTTTGGTGAAAACGTTCAAGAGTACTTTGGCTCTGAGGGTGATAAGCCGTAGAACAGGTATGTTTAATGTTCAACTGTTAATAATAATAATAATGAATTCAATTTATAACGCGCTTTTCATTAGTGAAAATCTCAAAGCGCTACATACATTGAATGCTACACACATTCATACACCGGTAGCGGCAGACTACCATGCAAGGTGCTTTCCAGTCCTACCGGGAGCAACTCGGGGTTAAGTGTCTTACCCAAGGACACAACAACACATGGTGTGGGGAACCGGGATTCGAACCGCCAACCTTCCGATCGGGGGATGACTGCCACTACGCCACGGCCGCCCCACTGTTCTAAAACTTGTGTAAATATTTTTGACATGAAGTTACTACCTCGATCTGTTTGCACTACACGAGGTAGTCCAAACAGAGAGAAGAACTTAGTGAGCACTTTGACTACCACAGGAGTAGTTATTTTACACACAGCAAAGACTTCAGGGAATCTAGTGGAAGTACACATTACAGTGACTAAAAACTTGTTCCCAGCTTTGGTTCTAGGTAATGGACCAACACAATCGACTATGACACGTTCGAAAGGTTCAGCTACAGCCGGTATCGGATGTAGAGGTGCAGGGGTATTACTTGATTTGGTTTACCAGCTACTTGGCAAACATGACAATGATGACAATGCTGAACAACATCTTTCTTTAGGCCAGGCCAAAAGAAATGACGCAATATGCGGTCATATGTTTTTCTGATTCCTAAATGACCAGCTAAAGGATTGTCATGAGCTAAACGTAATACCTCAGCTCGATAAGACGTGGGAAGTACAATTTGTATTATCTGGTACCATTCTTCATCAGGACGAGCTGTTAAAGGGGTCCATTTTCGCATTAACATACCCTGTTTCAAAAAGTATCCCGTGTTTAATAAGGTAGGATCATCAGGTAGGTTATCAGAAAACAGGTTCTTTAATGTTTCATCTTTTTTCTGCAACTCAATCAGCTGTTGTCTAGACAATGACAGTTTACTTTCATCTAGCTCTTCTACAAAGATTTCCGTTTTTACAGGAACTTGTTCTTCTTCAGAACTCATCATGAAACTATCGCTCAAGTCAATGTCAGCATCAGCTTCTTCTTTTTGTTGACGTTTATAAGCTGCTCTGGTCATAGCACATGACGTAAAAACATCAGGGAACGTACGTGATAATTCATCTGGTTGAGTTCTCAGCACTGGGACGGGTGTTACTTCAGGAGTAACAAGCACTCGTCCTCCAGCTAAATCATTTCCCATGATCATAGCGATTCCTGAGATGGGAAAACTTGGTCGTAGTCCTACCACGACTTCTCCAGAACATAACTCAGAGTGGACTACTACTCTGGTTAAAGGAACATTAAAATCCTGCATACTAAAACCGCGTATAGGTAGCTGTGTTTTAATAATCTCAAGTTCATCAGAGGGTAGAACACCTTCTAGAATGAAAGATTGAGAAGCAGCGGTATCTCGCAGTATTTTAATCAGTACCTTTTTACCAGTCTTAGAAGTAGAAACGAATCCGTCCATGATAAACGGCCGAAATCCATCATGTTCAGGAAGATCTGCAGTGGGAGATAACTGATTATTCAGGGTTTCAATCAGAGCCACTGGTTTAGGATCTTGTTTTAGCTTAGGACAATGAGTGCTAATGTGACCCTCTTGTCTACAATAAAAACACACCACATTATCTTTTGTAGTTGTTCCACGTCCAAACGATGCTCTACTTTCCCTATGCCCAGCAAACGTACCACTCTCCCTGTGAGACGTAGCAGGTCCTCTTGACTTTCCGTTATCTCTGGGTCTGAAAAATCGAAGAGACTCAAAACCGTTTGTTTTAGTTTTATCAGGAACAGCATGTTTCTCATATTTAGGACGTTCAAAACTGAGCTTATGGGTCAACATATACTCATCTACTAGAACAGCAGCTTTAGAAGCTTCCAACACTCTATGTTCATTCAGATAAGTAGTTACTCGATCTGGTAAACAGTTCTTAAAATCTTCAATTAATATCAAATGTTTAAACTGTTCATAATTAGTTACAGAACTAGCTGCACACCAACGATTAAGGAGGATTTCTTTTTCCCTCATATAGTCAGCATAAGTCTGATTCTCGAGTTTCTTTAATTTCTGGAACTTTTGCCTATATGCTTCAGGGACTAACTCATATGCCTGCAAAATAGCTTCTTTTACTTTTGTGTAATCATTACTATCATCTATCGAAAGAGACGCATAAGCATCTTGAGCTTTCCCAGTTAATTTACATTGTAACAGCAATGGCCAAACATGTTCAGGCCACTTAAAAGTGTATGCTCTTTTCTCAAACAAGACAAAAAATTTGTCTACGTCATTCTCATTGAATGAAGGTACAAATGATAAATTGTTACTTACATCAAAAGTAGGCATAGTTGGTTGAGAACGATTAGCTCCAAGTTCTAGCTCCTTCATGCGTATTTTAGCATCTAACTGCTTTTCGTGCGTCCATCTCCATTTTTCTCTGCTCCTGTTCAAATAACATTTCTTTCTCCCTTAGAGCAGTTTGTTGAGCCAGCTCAGCGACTCTCACAGAGGCTTCAGCAGCTCTTTCAGCAGCTTTCTCAGCAGCTGCTGCTTTTCGCATTTCTAGTTCAAGCTCTTTTAAACGGATCTCTTTATCTACAGTATAAGATGCTGGAGTCCTCACAGGACTTTCTGCAATCATTGCAGCAGAAAAAAACCCAAGACGAGCCAACTCTGCGACCAGTTCATTTTCTATTGCCTCCCTCCTAGTACGTTTATCTACACTGATCTCCAAATGTTCTGCTACACACAACAACTGCTCTTTTGTGCATTTAGCTAGAGCCTCAACTGTAGGATCCTCTACAAAACTGTCTAAATGGAAGAGTCAGAGAATCTTTATTGTCATTTGCACCGCATGTGGTACATGTGATGAAATGAGATAAAGTACACAGGGTCCCAGTTACATTCAACAACAAAATGTAAGAGAAAAACAGTAATAACATCTAGGATTAACTAAGAAAAACATCAACTAGAAATACACTAAGCACTAATGTAATAGAAAAACAAAATCATTACAGACAGCCGCACGAACATGAGTCTATATGAGCAAATGGTCACAGATGAACACAGCAACAAGAAAACAGATCAGCATGATGTGATATTTTGCAGTGATTATTCTTATTATTTATTTATTCATGAGTCTAACAGCCTCAGGGTAGAAGCTGTTCCTCAGTCTAGTGGTTCTACACTTAATGCTCCTCAACCTCCTTCCTGAGGGGAGTGGGGCAAAAAGTGTGTGTGCAGGGTGAGTGGGGTCTTTCATGATGCAGGTGGCTCTTTTCCTGCATCTGGAGGTGTAAATGTCTGTGATAGAGGGGAGACTGACTCCGACAGACCTCTGTGCAGCCTTCACCACTCTCTGTAAAGCTTTTCTTTCCGCAGCTGTGCAACCTCCATGCCACACATTGATGCTGGAGCACAGGATGCTCTCCACTGCGCACCTGTAGAAGGAGGTGAGGACCGGGCTACTCAGACCAGCTCGTCTCAGCCGTCTGAGGAAGTAGAGTCTCTGATGACCTTTCTTGATCAGGCTGGTGGTGTTGTTGGTCCAGCTGAGGTTATCATTCAAGTGTACACCCAAGTACTTGTAGCTGGAGACCACTTCCACTGCAGATCCACTTATGTTCAGTGGGGTGTGGGTGTGTTTGTTCCTTCTGAAGTCCACAATCATCTCCTTTGTCTTCTTCACATTTATGTGAAGGTTATTGTCTTTGCACCAGCTCTCCAGATGTTCCACCTCCTGCCTGTAGCTGGACTCATCATTGTTCGTGATGCAGCCCACCACAGCTGTATCATCTGCAAACTTTACAATATGACAGCCTGGATGGGTAGCTGCACAATCATGTGTGAGCAGAGTGAACAGAAGAGGGCTTAACACACATCCTTGAGGAGAGCCAGTGCTGAGGGTTATGGTGGAGGAGGAGAAGTTGTGGATCTTCACGGACTGAGGTCTGTTTGTTAAGAAGTCTAAAAAAAACTTGTACTTCAAGTGCCTCACAGAAACCTGGCATCAACCAGACGTGTTCAGTTCTCTGAATGAAGCTTGTCCCTCTGGATATAGTTATCTGCAGAGAGCCCGCAGCACTGGCCGCGGTGGTGGTCTGGCTGTAATTTACCGCAGTAATTTAAAATTGTCACATCTGTCTTCTCATAATTTTTCTTCTTTTGAATGTTTGGCCTTCAACTTCAAAGCCCCACTCCTGATGAACGTTATATTGATTTATAGACCTCCCAAACCACATGTTTCATTTAACTCAGAAATGCATGACCTCCTCACTTTTTTCTGCACCTCCCCTGTAAAAACTATTTTTCTTGGCGATCTAAATATCCACATGGACAATTCCTCTTCCCCTCTGGCTACAGATTTTAAGTCTCTTTTGGAATCTCTCAACCTCACCCAACATGTGGACGCCCCTACGCACAACAGGGGGCATACTCTGGATTTGGTGATTACAGACACTGTACTCATCAATAACTTGTCTGTATATGACCTGGGTGTCTCAGACCACAGGGTCATCTCCCTGGAAGTGCCTTCAACTTCGCCTGCTTCTAACCCAAAACGACCTATCCAGTTCCGTGACTATAAAAACATTTCCCCTGATGTTTTGTCTGCTGATCTTCACGCCCTGACCGCTGTCAATCACTCATCTGCAGATGACTCTGTGGATTATTACAACCAATCTCTCCAGGAGCTTCTGGACCTACATGCTCCCTTGAAGTCAAGACTGGTGTCTTTCTCCCGTTCAGCCCCTTGGTACACTGATGAGCTGCGCAGGATGAAGGCAACTGGCCGTGCTATTGAGAGACGTGTAAAATCATCTGGTCTCTCTGTGCATAAGCAAGCGTACAAAGAACATCAGAAAGCGTACGCCTATTCGCTTAAAGAAGCACGCTCCAAATATTATTCCAACATCATCAACACCTGCCCTGGAAACTCTAAACAGCTCTTCTCCACAATAACTCATCTGCTTAATCCCATTAAACAAACTCATGAGGACTCTGTTCAAAAATGCAACCTGTTCCTCTCATCATTTAAAAACAAAGTTGACACTATCAGATCTCAGCTCCACAACCTCCCTGATCTTAGTGTACCATCTACCCGTCTGCTTTCTGGGACCCTGAGCAGCTTTGATGAAGTCGTTCAGAGTGAGGTAGAGACCATCCTCAAGAAAATGAAGCCTTCATCCTGCGCCCTGGATCCCTTCCCCTCGTCTCTCATAAAATCCAATCACTCTGCAATAAGCCCATTAATCACACAAATAATAAACAAGTCTCTACAATCTGGTCATGTTCCATTGCCTCTAAAAACTGCCATCATTAGGCCTCTTCTGAAAAAATCTAATTTGGATCCCGACATTTTTTCTAATTACCGCCCAATTTCCCACCTCCCATTTCTGTCCAAAGTGCTGGAGAAAGCAGTTGCTGCTCAGCTGCAGGACCACCTACAACAACACTCCCTGTATGAGAAATTCCAGTCTGGATTCAGAGCAGCTCACAGTACTGAGACTGCACTGCTGAGAGTAACAAATGATGTCCTCATGGCTGCTGACACTGGTTCTCCCTCCATCCTTGTCCTCCTTGACCTCACTGCAGCCTTCGACACTGTGGACCATAATATCCTCCTCCACCGTCTTCATGTGGAGGTCGGTCTCTGTGACACTGTCCTGGACTGGTTCAAATCTTTCCTCTCCGATAGGCTGGAATGTGTTAGCCTTGGCAATGCCACTTCCCAGACAGTCGGTGTCTCCTGTGGTGTCCCTCAGGGGTCAGTTCTGGGGCCCCTGCTGTTTTCCCTCTACATGCTGCCTTTAGGTCAAATTATCAATCAGTTCAACATTTCTTTTCACTGCTATGCCGACGACACACAGCTTTACATCAGGACTGGAACATCATCATCATCCCTATCTCCGTCTTCACTCACTGTTCTCTCTGCCTGCCTGGAGGAAATAAAGGCATGGATGAATCAGAATTTTCTTCAATTAAACTGCTCGAAGACTGAGGCCATATTGATTGGCACCCCTCACCAGATACAAACATCAACTTTAACAACAATCTCCTTCTCTGGTCAAGACATCCCCCTCTCCACCTCTGTTACAAATCTTGGAATAAAAATGGACTCTCATCTTACATTTGAAAATCACATTAAGCATCTGTTTAAAACCTGCTTCTTCCATCTTCGAAACATCTCCAGACTTCGCCCTTCTCTGACTTTTCCTGATGCTGAGAAACTCGTCCATGCCTTTGTCTCCTCCAGGCTCGACTACTGCAACTCCCTGTTTATTGGTATCCCTGGCAAAAACCTTCAGAAACTTCAATACATTCAAAACAGTGCAGCAAGGATTCTGTTGAGAGTTCGTAAATTTGAACATATTACACCCATTCTCCATAACCTCCATTGGCTTCCTGTCACCTACAGAATTCAGTACAAAACTGCTCTCATTACCCATCAATGCTTGCACGGCACTTCACCTGACTATCTAAAGGACATTCTTGCACCATATTCATCCACCCGGTCTCTACGATCACAGAACAGTAATTTCCTTCATATTCCTCGGACCAAATTGAGGACCATGGGAGACCGAGCATTCTGTGTGGCTGCCCCCCGCCTGTGGAACTCCCTCCCTGATGACCTGAGAGCTCCACAGTCACTGGTTGACTTTAAAAGCAGCATAAAGACCTTTCTTTTTAAGCAAGCCTATTCTGCCTCCACATGATTTTATCTTTGATCTTAGCTGATATCATTATTGATTTTACTTGATTTTATCACTTGTTTTATTTTATTTATTTTTTAAGCAAGCCTAATCTGCATCCACATGATTTTATCTTTGATCTTAGTCGATATTATTTTGATTTTATCACTTGTTTTATTTTGATCTTTGCTTTATTACACTTTGTAGCACTTTGAGATTTTTATTAATGAAAAGAGCATTATAAATGGAATTCATTATTATTATTATTATTACAACCCAGTTACAAATGGAGGGGCTTAGTCCAAGTGTAAATAGTTTGTCCATCAGGGTTTGGGGGATCATGGTGTTGAAGGCAGACGTGAAGTCCACAAAGAGCATACGGACGTATGAGTCTTTCTGATCCAGGTGGGTGAGAGCAGTGTGGACCACAGAGGAGATTGCGTCCTCTGTTGATCGGTTCTCACGGTATGCATACTGATGGGGGTCCACGTTCATGTTGATGGATGTTTTGATGTGAGTCATGACCACATCTGTTTGTGAACTCCATGTTCACAAACATACTGATAACAATATCAAAACAGCTGGACTGTAATTGAACACTGTGTGCTACGATCAATTTCAAACAGACAGCTGTAAGCGCTCAACAAATCAGCAGCTTCCCTGAGCTGATTCAACTCTACTATGAGAAAAAACACTACCACAAAACAGCCATCACCACAGCAATTTACCTCTACCAAAACACTAGCTCATATGTGAGCCCCCATCAAATACTGCTTCTTCCAAAAGGTTAACAAACTAGCTCCTGTCTTGTTCAAAATCCCGGACGAGCCCCCATTAAATATGTTACGACCGAAAAACAGTCAAAACATATTCATGGACACTGAACACAGAAGAAGTTTAAACAGAAATTTTATTAACTAAAACTAAGGGCGACCAAGCTGGTGAGGTCCCTTCTGGCTTCTACCACCAGGCCTGGAACGTCTTCTCCTTGAACAGCGCCCTAAAAAAACTAAAGAAAGAAAGTACAAAGGAAAGATGGATAGGTGAGCAGTGTTGTTTTCGTTGACGTAACGTTAAACGTAAATTTTTCGTCAATGCTCCCTTTTTCATGACAATAATGAGACAGTAACTAAATAAACAATGCTCTTCAATGATTAAAACGTGACGAAATGTGTGTGAGTTTTCGTTGACGAGACGAGATTGAACGAAAATGTTAGTCGGTGGTCCGTCAATAATTTATATTTCTGCCCATAATTATATTCTGTGTCGGAAAGTCAACTGTTTGGTCACGCCCACCACCGCGGTGTTGATGTACCACGCGCCACGGCCACGCGCTCACCTGTGACTTCCTTTTCAACCTGAACCATGGAAGATGCTGCATGTTGCACAAAGGGGCTCGGTGGCCGCAAGCCCAGAAAGGATTTATGGACTAATTTTGTATTTAACCCAGCTGAGAGAAGAACTGAATGTATCGTGGTGTAGAGGTGTCGTTTCTTCGCCCGAGCCCTACCCTACCCGAGCTCTACCCGACTTCGGGTAGGGTAGGGCCATATTTTTGCGTTTGATTGGCGGGCCGGGTCGGGCTCGGGCTTTGATGTGGTTTTTTTTAATCATACAGCACAAACAAAACTAAATAAAAATGCACACAATATAAAATTGTTTTAATCTGCTTGTAAAGAATATAAGGCAGTAAGTTTACTGATGAGGAAATAATTAATAGAGTGAATTTAGATGGTGAAAACCGCAGCGCAGCCACTAAATTGCGCAACTCAGCCAGAGAGCAGGCGCGCCTGGACAGCGTCTCCCCCGACATGCTGGACTTTTTAGTGACATTTCTCGAACCATTTTACCGTGCACAGAGAGAACTGGAGGGTGACAAATATCCCACCATCAACCTGGTTTGTCTCTGGAATGAGAAACTGAAGCAACACTGCCAGTCCTCACACACAGACTCTCCGCAGCAGGTGTTTCTGCGCCGCAGACATGCAGAAGTGCTGGAGCAGCTGACGTGCGTCAGGTGCACGCTCACGTCCGCACACTGCTCTCATCTGCGGCGGAACAAGTTGCCGCACCTGAACTTCCTTTTTTTTTTTTATCGGGTAGGGTCGGGTCGGGCGGTGATTTCTAGGAAATGAGCGGGCTCCCTCGGGCTTGGGTAATTAAACTAAGGGCTCGGGTAGGGTAGGGCCGTGGATTTCTGGCCCTATGACAGCTCTATCGTGGTGGAGGGAGACGGAGGGAAATGTGGCGTAAAACACCACAAATCTCAAGAGACACCTGAAGGCTCATCACCTCGATATTTTTTCAAAGGTAAGATAGTTACACTAACACAACTACTATTTTTATAATATTCATACAATGTTGACAAACCAAACGGGTTGTTGTGTGACACAATTCACAACTCCAGTTTCGTAGGGTTTTTTTTAATTATTTTTATTTTTTATATAAATCCTGTCCTTGTTTGCACATGTGGATGCTAACTGTGCTATTAGCTTGTTTGTGCTAATCTAACGTTGGCTATTGTTACGTGTAAAACATGCAAAGGGATGCTAAAAACATGCAGGGATGTATGGCTGATGATAGGCTGTGTTTGAGTGAGTGACTGAAGATCAAACCTGTTGCTGCCTGTTACCCCATGTGTCTGTTGGGTCTGCATGCATCCTACATGTTTCTGATTAATGTTTACAGTAAAAGTGTTTGGCACAAAAAATACTTCATTTAAAATAAATATTAAAATTCACAAGTGCTTTATAATCAATGGCATAATGATCACAACTGTTTTTATGTGCTATATATTCAAGTGTTTAATTTATGCAATCATGTTTTACGTGCCTTACTGTCAAGTCTTTTCTCCAACCAGTGCTGATCTGACTTGAAAGATCCAGGAAGAAGGTAGACGTAGGCTCAACTCACTTCATCAACTTTATTAATTTCTCTCACAGATGGTTCTACAGCAGTCAGCAGAATCAGTAGAATTAATCGTATGAATAGGATGAATAGGTTGAAAACCTTGAAGAAAATACAGATTAACAGTTTAGTTTTTTAACGTTTTCAATTACTTAAACCATATAAATCCATACAAAATTCATGTTTTAACTTGTGTAAATAATCTGACAAACTAGTAAGTAACCATTTCAAAGCATTTAACCATTTATTATATTTATTAATTCTGAATATGTCTTGATAATTCTTCTAAATTTTCTAGTAAATATTATTGTAATACTTTACCTTAATTTCTTATCTTAATTGTACCTTCATTTCTTATCTTAACTTTCTTATCTTAACCTAATTCTATCATATAAATAATTACAATTATTTTTAGCCAACAAAAATACCTTTTCCTCAAAACTAATCATTAGGATTTGTATACAAGTAATTTAAGGATCAAAGAAACAAAAGTAATATTTGACTTGCATGATTCATTTCTAAGATTACAAAATACTAATTGCTTTCATCAAATTAACAATATAGAAAGACTAAATGTGTAATCTAAACTAAAATGTATGATCTAACTTAAAGAGTCTCAAACAGCATTTGGTCAACTCAACTCAAAGCTCACAAGAGACTAACTAAACAAACACAGAGGCCCTTCTAAATTCACAGAGGGCCTAAAAACCTCAAACTACTGTGTTGTTTACCATAAGTTTGCTTCTAGACTCAAAAACTGACAGGTTTACTGCTGTAACTGCTACTGTCTACCTTCCTTCATGCACTGATTGTCACAGAGAATCACACACCTGCATTAAGACACTAATCAGCATCACAGCAGCTACAGCATAGTTTAGGCTAGAGCTCCCACTCTGTCTCAACTATGTAATCTAACAGGAACTAAAGCTTGAAAGAAAAATTAGTTAAAATGAGGTGCAATTAAAAAGTCAAAACTGTCATTTGACACAACACTTACGATGCCTTAGACAACAATATATATTAATATATATATAATATATAACGAGGCTAGCCTGTATAAGGTTGAATGAATGAATGAATGAATATATATATTATCACACACAAGTAGACTTAGTGAAACAAGGAGAATGCAGGCCAACATATGTCTGTCTGGGCATGTAACTAACTACTGTAGTCTAAACTTTTCTAACTGAGTTAACTTAACAAAGGGCCAGTTTACACGGCGCGTATTTTGAGTGTAACCGCTACTTTCTCTTTGCGACTTTGCTTATCGCCTACACGACGCTGCTGGCCCCCCTCTTTGACTCCGATACTTTTCTGATCCTGCTCTCAAGGTGGAAGTTTTTCGCTGACCCCCCGCTGATAATGTAAACATCTCCCGTGGAGCTTTTGTGTCAACCTCATGCGCGCAGCCCGCATGCGCGGACAGTCTAGGGCAGGCTGACATTTCACGTGTCACGCTGCAAAATATAACAGTTTAACAATAATAAACAGTATTTATGTTGGCGTGGGAGATGTTTAAATTTATCTGAACTACAGTATCTATCTGGACTCGTTACATTTTTTAAACAGTGCGTAACGTGCTGTGAAAATGAAGACACCAGGTTTATTTTTTATTTATTTATTTATTCAGCACCACAAAGTTTACAACACAAACACTGAGAATTAAACTGAACACACTATTAAAACACGTGAACCGAACTGTAACTACATTAATGAACTGGACTCTTGCTGTGTGTACTGTTCATCTGGACCCATCAGAACCTCAGAACCATCAGCCTGTCAACGACAGCTTCTCCACCTGGCAGAAATAAATAAAAAATAAAAAGCTCCGTTGTTGTGTGATCAAAGTAAACACAAGCACACATATTAAGAACGTTGATTTACCTGCTGTAAGTCAGCTGTTTATCACGGAGGAAAGTCAGAACTCATCGTCACTCGGTTCTGGTCCACAGTCCACTCAGCGTCTGGTGTGCAGCTTGTTAGATGAAGAGAGTCCCGCTTGGTGTCAAATCTGTCGACTCTTATCCAAAATCCAGCTTTAACTTGTTGTTAACTCAACTTTTAGCACAAAAGAAAGTAGCAGACTGCCATCAGAGTGAGGCAGCACGCATGTGCAGTGGGTGAAGGTTCAGCAGGACGCATGCACAGTGGGTGTAAGGTGGGGGCATGAGGGAGGGGGGGGATTCAAGCAGATCCGTGTCAGATCCGTGTCAACACAAAACTTTTAAACTAATTAACATGCCCAGTTCCGTTTCCCCCACACAGTGTCCGGGTAAACAGGGCCAAAGAGTCACGCACAGCCACACACAGAGCCACAAAACATCAGATCTTTAGGAGACAGGTAGCCATGGGGCATATATATCTGAAGGCAACCAAGGCTTATCAGTGGCTGACCAATCAGGGGCCAGGAGAAGCATTAACATCTCCATAATAATGCAAGCAGGGCACCTAGATGATTTTGCATTGCAAGGCTCCTAGGAAATTTTAGCATTCCAGGAGGAGACAACATAAACAAGTCTGTTTCTTGCTCCTGATTCTTTGTGTGTGCACACAAAGAACAATTTGAAGGCTCTTTTACTCTGATTATTCTTGTTGTAACCTGTGTCTATCAATAAATCATTTTGCTGACCCCTCGTCATTTGAACACAGCTGTAAAATCCTTCAATACGTACATTTGATTATTTTATATTCACTTAGAGATTCTTTACAAGAGGTGTACATTGTATATACAGAAAGAATAATTATCTTCTCACCTTGTTTTTTTCTCATCCAGATCCCAGAGACCCTAACTCCTAAAGAGAAACCTGGTGGTCCAAAGAACGACAGGTCACAGTTGTCTATACCAGCAGCCTTTGCCGCAGGATCTAAATATAAAACAGATTCTCTGGAACAACATGCCAAAGAACAGGCGATTGCTCTTTGGATTGGACGAACAGGTCTACCTGCTTGCACAGTTGAGGATGAAGATTTCATCCTTATGATGGAGACCTTTGATAAGAGGCTCACCATACCGAAAAGAACAAAAATAAACAACTTGGTTGACAAGATTTATGATGGTGAAAAGCAAAAGTTCAAAGAGAGGCTTGCAACAGCACGCAAAATAACAATTGGACTGGACATATGGACCAAAAAAGGCCTTACAGCATCATTTCTAGCAATTAGTGCATGTTTTTTTTGCACTGTTGAAAAAAAAAGCACAGCACATACTGTTGAGACTTGTCCAGCTCCCTCACCCACACACTGCTGAGTGTATAAAAACTAGTGCTGGACGATAATTCAATAACGATAAATATCGCGATATACTTTTATTCAATAACGATGATATGAAGTTTAAGCATATTTTCGATATTTCAATAGGATTTTACAACGTTTCACTGACGTTTTTCTGTTTCTGTTCGGGTTGGAGCGGCTGCTTCAACAACCCGCCCGGACAGAAAAAGCTGTGACACAAAACGTGCGTGGTGACGTCGTTGTTACGCAGCGCTCACTCCAGCAGCAGGCGTTAGCGGTAGCAGGCTAAAAGCTAAGCTAGTCTCCAAAGCGCGTTAAGTTTTCGCTTCAAAACGAGTCAAACGAGTGCTCATGACCGTCAGAATGTGACTGAACAAAGTTTCACAAGCGAAGAGAAAGCAGACGACATCACTGATGAGAGGAAAGACTAATTCGTCGGTGTGGACGTAGTTCGGTTTTGTTAAACTGCAGGTCTCATCTGCAGCGAGTCTTACTCGGTTTCTTTATTTTGCAAAACGTGACAAAGTCGTTCTAACTAGCGGTGGGAACATCTAACTTGTTTAATCTGAAGAGTTTCCACTCGATAGAATATGATGAGAGTCAGAAGATGAAGAACAATAAAGTTTGAGCCAACGTTTCCCTGAAACTACAACGTAAACAAACAGCCCCAGCAGCGCTGCATGTTTTTTAAATTCAAAATAAAACAAATTCATCAGAAGAAAAAAAAACACTGAATGAAAATGTGCAGAAAGACGAAAATAGTGTTTTAATATCTGCCCCTTGTTTAAAAAATACAAAATAACTACAAACAAACAACCTTCACTTCACCTGCACCACACCTTCCCAACAACTTTGATTTAATCATCTTTTAAAACATATAAATAGTTTTAGAAATGTTTATGGTGATATCAAGTCAACACAATCCTGTTTCCTGATTTACAACTCAGCTCCTTCAAACTAGTCCTAAATGGAGGTTTTACAAACATTTACATTCCCTTCAGGGTTTAATAACTTTAAACAAATTTTAATTGAATATTTGGGGGGTAATTTTTTTTCAGTTTTATACATGACTTGTAAAATACTATGTTCAACCAAATCATAAAATTTTAATAATTTAAACTGATGAAATATTTGTTGGGTGACCATAGCACTTCCTACTAATAATTCTTATAGCTCTTTTTTATAAAATAAAAACAGGGTTTGTAATAGTTTTACATGCTTTTCCCCAAACTTCAATACAACAGATTAAATCTGGAACAATCATTACATTATACAATATATTCAAAACTTTATTTTACTTTATACAGTAATGCAACTGATTTTGTTATTTTTATTCTTTAAGTAATTTCCATGAGATTTTTATGTCAGCTTCTTATAAATAACAACACCCAAAAGTTTTATTTAATTAACTATGAATTTCAATGCTGTAAATTTTAAAGATGTTTAAAGTTAAAACTATTAATATTGACACAGTTGAGAATTTTATGGCAAGAAAGTTCATGCTCAATAATCCACGTACCAAATCCAATAATTCTCAGTCGGGTCATCTGGACAGTTTCTTTTTATAGAAACTGGATGGAGGATGGAGGGTGAAACGTTTCTATAAAAAAGAAACTGTCCAGATGACCCAACTGAGAATTATTGGGTTGAGAAGTTTATGTTTATTTGATGGTGATTTCCATCTTTTTGGAGGCTAAATACAAATACAAGGTGAACATTAATTTATTTGTATAGTTTATAGTATTTTTTTAGGCTTTTATATTGTTTATATCGATATCGAATTATATCGTTATCGACCGAAATTAAGAACTATATTGTGATAAAAATGTTGGCCATATCGTCCAGCCCTAATAAAAACCCATGTTGATAAATGTACAGAGGACTGGGAAATACCCCAACACAAAATTCTGACAGTCATAACTGATAATGGAAGCAACATGATTGCTGCGTTCAAAGCTAATGAGCCGGATGAACTCACTAGCTCTGCCTCTGAGGATGAATCCATCGATGTGAGTGACACAGAAGACTCTGAAGTGATTGGACAAGAAGACCAAAGGTAAATTGTTTTAATTTACTGTTGAGATTTTTATTGTGTCAGTCACATTGATATACGCTAGGTTATAATCAATTTTAGCAACTGTTTATGACAATTTTATTGAATTTCCTAATATGATATTAAGAAAGTTTCTTTTTCTCTGTGTTTTAATAATAATAATAATAATAAATTCAATTTATACCGCACTTTTCATTAATAAAAATCTCAAAGTGCTACAACAATAAAAACAAGTGATAAAATCAAATAAAATCAATAATGGTATTAACTAAGATTAAAAACAGAATCATGTGGAGGCAGAATAGGCCTGCTTAAAAAATAAAAAAATAAAAAAATAAAAAAATAAAACAAGTGATAAAATCAAGTAAAATCAATAATACTATCAACCAAGATCAAAGATAAAATCATGCGGGGGCGGAATAGGCTTGCTTAAAAAGAAAAGTCTTTAAACCGCTTTTAAAGTCAACCAGTGACTGTGGAGCTCTCAGGATTATGTCCTCTCTATCTAGGTTTGGAGCCATAGACAGGACCCCATGTGTTGTACACACACTGCAACTCGTTGTGAACATGGTCCAGAAAGATGCAAGTATAAACCGACTGCTGGGCAAAGTTAGACTGCTTGTCAAGCTCTTTCGCAAGTCGTCAGTGGCAACACAGCGTTTGCTCCAGGTATGTCAATTAACTGTGGTCAATGACTGCCCTACTAGATGGTCCAGCACATATCTGATGATGTCACGACTTCTCCAAATCAAGGACTCAGTAGTTCAGGTTGCAGATGAGATGAACTGGGACTATCTACTGCCAAGTGAGTGGCAGAAGTTGACTGCTCTTAGAGATTTACTTCTCCCCTTTGCTGAGCATACTCAGATGCTCCAGAGCGACACAGTCTTTATCCCTCGTGTTGCCTGCCCTTCTGGACTTACACGGTCATCTATCTGAGTTCCCCAATGCTCAAGGTTCTACTTTCAAGGACCTAGCTTCCCTGGCAAATAAGATGAAGGCAAACATGGACAAACGGTTCAGCTGCTTTCTTGATCACACCGATTCTAAGTTTTCACCCCTCGTTGCTGCTGCTTGCTACCTTGACCCGACAGTTGCACCTGAAGCAGTCCTTGAAAATAAAAATGAGCAAAGTGAGGCACTTCTGGGAAAAGCAGAAGAGTACATAGCTCAGCTGGTGCCACCTGTTTTACAAGAAGATGAGGCTGAAGAGAAGTCAGGGGAGGAGGGAGAAAAAGAAACCAAAGAGGGACCACAGAGAAAGCGTCCCAGATTCAAGTTTTTGCCGAGTCGGCCATCCAGATCTGGCTTCTCAAAGCCGTGTGTCAGGCAGGAAATGAAGAAATTCAAGGAGCAGCTGTCACAGTCTATAAACCAAGAGACTGCCCTTGAATTTTGGGCTGCACAGGGGGATTCTGTGTATCCGAGCCTAAAACCTATTGCATTAGATCTTCTGGCCATGCCAGCATCTCAACCATTTGCTGAGAGGGTCTTTAGCATTACAGGTGACCTCCGTCGTGGCCGTCGAAATAAAGCAAGAGTCATTTTAGAGTGAAGTGCTTTCCTTAAACTGAATAGAGGTCGTTAAACTTAATTTGAATACCCACCTCGTTACCAAGCTTATTAGTGCAGGTGAAGACATGTGTTAAAATAGTGTTCTGTCTGTGGAGACTTCCGGAAGCAAATGGAGTAGACGGTCGCACTGGAGCTCCGCTCCCACGCTAATATCTAAATCCCCGCACAGAACTCGTTAATAAGATTATTATTTTGACAAAATAATCTATGAGCGGGAGGATCAACACGTTGAGCCATAAAAAGTAGGTAAAGATGCCCAAAACTCTGGATAAAAACGCCCCGGTGGCTAAAGCTAACACACGCTCGAACCAAGCTAGCGACAGCGCGGCTAACGTGGAAGCTACGAGCACTGAAGCGAGCACGGACTCAGAAGGAATACTCAAGGCTATCGGTGAATTGAAGACCGTTCTGAAGGGGGACAATGAAAAACTACAACATAACTTTGACCAACTGGGACATGAAATCAACGGTAAGCTGGACAATATTTCCACCGAGGTACGGGGCCTAGCAGTACGGGTTGACGAGGCGGAGACTCGCATCAACAAAGTGGAGAACTGGGCTAAAGAAGCGACCGAGGCGCTGTGCCTCTGCCTCGAACAACAGAGGAAAACGCAGCTTAAAGTGCGTGATTTAGAGTCCCGCTCCAGAAGAAATAATCTGCGTGTCTTTGGTGTGCCAGAGGGGCAGGAGGGGGACTCGGCTACACAGTATATTGAGACACTCCTGAGAAGCCAGCTACAGCTAACAGAGGACTTTGATTTAAAAATACAACGTGCTCACCGCACTCTGACAAATAAACCCCCACCCAACTCACCACCGAGGGCTTTCATCGTCAACTTTCTGGAATTTTCCACAAAAGAAAAGATTTTAAGAGAAGTGTGGAAAAAAGGCAAACTCCAGGTGGGCGCTTCAAATATTTACTTTGACCATGATTATGCACCTGAGATAGTGAAAAAGCGCAAAGAATATATCGCTATCAAGAAAGTGCTCAAAGCAAAAGGCATCCGCTTTCAAACACCATTTACCAACATGAGGGTCCACTGGGAATCGGGAGCGCGCACATATTCCAGCGCTCGGGAAGTCTACAACGAGATGAAGAAACGTGGAATCCAGGTGGAGGAACCGGCTGCAGCTGATGTCATCACTGGAGCAGAGGCGCGTCTCCGGGAGCTGCTGGACTGGCAGCCAGCGAGTAACAGCGGTGCAGGAGTGGCGCAGAGAGCGAGGAGCAAGCAGTCAAGGTAACTCTTTACATTAATGTCATATAATCTAAAAGTCGCATCCTTGAATGTAAATGAAAAAAAAATGTAAATGGACTGAGTAGTCCAGTGAAAAGAAAAAGGGTCTTAGCTAAGCTGAAAAAAGATGGGGTAAAAAATGCTCTTTTACAAGAGACACATATGTCTAAACAAGAACATGATAAGTTCAAATCATTTGGTTACTCGAACGCATTTTATAGCTCTTGTAGAAATAGTAGAAAGAGGGGGGTTCTCACCCTAATTTCTAACTCACTGAACTTTGAACTGATATCTGAGAAGGGTGACAAAGAGGGTAGGTTTGTTATTATAAAGGGAAGGATTGATAATGTCATTGTTACGATTGTTAATGTATATGTACCACCAGAGAGTGACAGAACCTTCTTAAAAACGCTCTTTGACACCATTACCTCTTTTAGTGAAGGAGTTCTTATTTGTGCCGGTGACTGGAACACAATCCCTAATTTTACTCTAGATACAACAAGCAATAAAAAGCAAAAAACTGGTAGGTCAAAAGATCTAAATATTCTGATCAGGGAGATGGGAATGTTTGATGTCTGGAGGGACCTCCATATAAAGGAAAGAGAATACACTCACTACTCCTCTACACACAAAGTTCACTCTAGGATCGACCTGTTCCTGATGAACACCATAGATAGATCTAAAGTGAAGGAATGCTTAATTGGAACGTCTGATATCTCTGACCATAATGTTATTTATCTATCCATCAGCCTATCCAATAGACCTAAAACAACAATATGGCGCCTAAATGTAGGTATCCTTAATAATGAAACCACAACAAAGGAGATTAGAAATGAAATAAGGGAATGTATAAAAGATAATAACGATGGGCAAGTAAACCCCACCATGGTCTGGGACACGGTCAAGGCAGTAATGAGAGGGAGACTAATTTCAAGAACAACCTATCTTAAAAAGATAAAAAGATTGAAATACGAGGAACTGCAAAACACATTGAGGAAATTAGAACTAAAACAACAAACGTCTAACAATAGAGAAGTATCAAAACAAATAGCGAAAACTAAAAACAATATAAACGATATGGTACTTGAGGAACTTGAGAATAAATTACGTTTCTCCAAACAAACATTTTACGAATCAGGTCCAAAAGCTACACGGATTTTAGCTAGACAACTTCGCAAACATCAATTGAAACATTCAATTACCAAAATTAGAGACTCAACTGGTAACTTAACCTACGACGAGGACAAAATACATAAGACCTTTGAAAATTACTTTGAAAAACTATATTCTGCCCCAGAACCAGCTAATATAAATGCTATTGATAATTTCCTGACAGCTCTGGACCTCCCTTCGTTCGGATTAAGCGAAAACAAAGTTCTAACTGCTCCCATTACACAGAAAGAACTGGATGCAACAATTAGGACATTTGAAAAGTAATAAAAGTCCTGGTTGTGACAGTTACCCAAATGAATGGTACAAAGTGTTCAGAAAGGAGCTTTCCCCTGCCCTGCTCGACTCCTTTAACTGGACTTTGAGTAGGGCAGAGATTCCACCATCTTGGAGAGAGGCTGTAGTGTCAAAGAGGGGAAAAATGCTGAACACTGTGAATCATATCGCCCAATCTCAATTCTGAATGTAGATTATAAAATTTTTACATCAATAATTTCTAGGAGAATAGAGCACTACCTACCAGATTTAATACATGAAGATCAGACGGGATTCATCAAAGGCCGACAAACTCAAGACAGCATAAGACGAACATTACATATAATAACTCAAGCCAAAAAGCAGGACCTCAACGTTGCACTAGTTAGCCTAGATGCAGAAAAAGCTTTTGACCGGGTCAATTGGACCTTTCTATACAAGGTACTAGAACGTATGGGCTTTAATAATCAGTTTGTTAACTGCATACAATCACTATATGATAAACCACGGGCCAGAATAAAAATTAACGGGCATTTAACGAATAGCTTCCAACTACACAGAGGAACCCGCCAGGGATGCTGTCTAAGTCCAGCACTTTTTGCAATTTTCATTGAACCCTTGGCACAGGCCATTAGAGATAACGATGAGATAAAGGGTGTTAGTTTTGCAAATACCGAACACAAAGTTGGCCTTTTCGCAGATGATGTAATCGCATACCTCCAAAACCCAGATATAACGCTCCCCAAATTCATGTCAGCTCTAGTTGAATTTGGTCAACTGTCAGGCTACAGTCTAAACATCACAAAAACACAAGTTTTGACAATTAATTACTCACCCAATAAATTTATAAGAAAGACATACAGACTTAAGTGGGATGCCAAAAAACTAAAATATCTAGGAGTCTTTATTCCCCAAGATTTGGACAAACTATTCAGTTTAAACTTTGATAAACTTACTGAAACCATACAAAAAGACCTGACAGTCTGGGCAAGGTTAATACTGGATTTTACGGCTAGAATGGAAATAGTAAATAATAATAATAATAATTAATAATAATTAATTCAATTTATAACGCACTTTTCATTACTGAAAATCTTAAAGTGCTTCACATATATTGAATGCTACACACATTCATAAACCGGTGGCGGCAGACTACCATGCAAGGTGCTTTCCAGTCCTACCGGGAGCAACTCAGGGTTAAGTGTCTTGCCCAAGGACACAACGACACATGGTGCGGGTCCCGGGAGTC
>JBBPBX010051824.1:0-24438 GCA_038048925.1 Garcialebias charrua
GCACACCCGAGACCCAAATTCCCTACATGTATTAATTTAAGATGAAGAGGGCGGAGGTGCGTGTTGAGGGATGGGGAGAAAAATAACTGCAGGAACAGTGCTCCCACAGCGAGTCAGCTCCCCCGCTGACCCTGCTTACCCCCCAGCTCGCCAAGGTCCACCCAAGGAGCGAGGTAAAGGAAACACCTCTCCGACCGCCAGGACATTGAGCCAAGACCAGAGAGGGACACGGCCCCGAGGGCCGCCAACAGCAGAACCAACAGCCCACACCCGCCAGGGCCGCCACGACCCCTGCGAACCGCAGTCAGCCCGCCGTCCAAGAGGACACAAAATCCCACATGGACGACACGGCCAAGAGCGCCCGCCCAACCGTCGACAGAGCCAGGAAGCATCAAGAACAGGCCCCAACCGGGGCCCGCACACCGGCCAAGTATAGTCCAAGACCATCATCCAGGACATCCACTTAATCCCCACCCCAGAAGAAATACTATACCCACCCTTCATATTAACAACTTTCAAAACACATAACACATTAGACACCCAAGCTGGGTTTGCCCGCTCCCTCCCATTGGCCACCAGTCACGCCCCCAGACACCCACCCCCCAGCATATGAACCCCAACCCACCAGCGAGCCGAGAGCCCCCGGCCAGAGCTGGGCACCAGAGCGCCAGCCAGCCCATAGCCCGGCGACCCGCCGGCTAGAGCCCAAGACCCCCGACCCCCACCAGGCCCAAGCCCGGGGACGACGCGCCCCCAGAGTCCCAAGCCCCCGGCACCCACCCCGAAACCACCCCAGCACAGCCGGGTCACCGACCGGCGACCCATGACCGCCGCCACCGACCACCCGAGGGCCCGCATGCCGCCCCCAGTAGATGTCCCCCAGAACCCCCCCGGTCCTCCCCAGGTCGAAGACGAGGTCCTCCCCGCCCAAGCAGCCCTAACCCCCCGGCGCCCCAAACCCCAATCCCCCCCCTCCAGTCCCAATGCCCCACAAGGCCACATCCCAGACCCCCCACCCTCACTACGTAACGGAGCCGATCAAAGAATGCCAAATAGGTTGATCCAATGTGTCGGCAGATGCTGTTTCAAGACTAATATGATCTAACAGAAGATTTTTATACTGATTAACGCTAAGATTATTTTTATTTTTCCAATTTACGAGTATGGTTTTCTTTGCGATGCATAAGGCAGTGAAAAGCATATAGGATGTATTTTTTTCTAGTATAACATCTTCAAAGATACCCAATAAGCAAACAGATGGAGAGAGTGGGATATTAATTTTCAAACATTTAGACAAGTCTTCACATACCTGTACCCAGAACCTCTGAACGGGTGGACAGAACCAGAGCGCGTGAATATAATCATCAGGTGTATTACTTATGCACTGTGAGCACTTGTTAGATGGTATAAAGCCCATCTTAAACATTCGCTCCCCTGTATAATGTACTCTATCCACAATATTCCTACGCCCCATGATGCCTTGCGCGAATTATGGGAACGACTTCCGCCTGAAGTGAGAGCAGCAGTTAAAGCCCAGTCTACTGGCTGTATTTTTCACTTTTGTTTTTTTGTTTTGTTTATTTCTAATTAATTACAATGGTTACTTCGTGTTGGGTTAGTGGGTGTTGCTGTCGGGTAGACGTTTGTTCAAAGCGCAGTTTTCACTTAGTCCCAAAAATAAGTAAACGTGAAGGATTTATCTCCATCGGAGGAGCTGACAGCTGCCCCTCCTCTGCTCGGATCTGCTCTCGAAGACGTCGTGTTCAGATCACGTTTTCTCCGGTAAACAAAATATTCTACATAAATCATTTTGTGAAACAATTTCAGAACAATGTGAGAGTATAATTTTCTCTGTGTTGGAGCTGTTGTTGTTTTTTTCTTCATGATTTAGCATTGTCTACTAGCTGTGGTTAGCTTAGCATGTAGCGTTAGCATCTGTTAAAGTATTTACTAAACAAATCTGTGGATAAATAATATAACTACATGTGTGTGTAATACATTTGCAGTACATACATATGCTGTGTGTATGTGTATACTGTATGCACACTATATATACAGTATATACATACATACTGCACATACATACTGTACTGTAGTACTGTTTTGATTGTAGGTCCCTGTTACTCTCATGTGAATAAAGCAGTGGGATGCTGTTTGTACAGAAAATATTCCATAACACAAGCTCATCTTTTGGTTATTACTACATTTGTTCTATTGAAATATTTATATTTTCAGGAAGGCCTGCACACAAGTCACAGACTGGTCTCCCACGCTGAAGTTGACAGACACACTTACTCTGAGACGCAGGAGCAGAAGAACAAGTAATGACACAAGCACCTGGCACAATAATTCAAAAATATTAAAGTAAATCTAAGATAAAATTACTGAAATCAATATAAAATTGAACATTACAGTATATCTTTGTGAATGAGTAAAAAATGTAGGAGCAACTGTATTTATTCTTTCTACTTTGAGTAGCAAACTTGGTCTTATTTTAGACTTTGTGATGCAAACATGACAGTTTTATTCTTTTTTTAAGGTACAGACGAGTGAAGGGCCAAGTTCCATCGTCTTGGATTCCGGAGGGGTTTGCTGCTTGCTCCAGTCGTCCAGTGGTCGTCCAGTGGTCGTCCAGTGGTCGTCCAGTGGTCGTCCAGTGGTCCCACATGATTAGGAATCTGTTCCAGTTTGTTTAAAATCAGAAACTGCCCATCATTTCTTGTTGAAGAGTGTATTTGACCTGGTATTTATTCTGGTATTTATTCTGCAGCCAATCATTTTCATTAAAAGACATCAAATCACCCACAGTTCTCATATTGTATTCAGTTTCAAATGTTTTTAGTTTATTCATTCATTCAACCTTTATTTATACAGGCTTGCCTCGTTGAGCCACGGGGACTCATTTACAAGAGGGACCTGTCTCACTCACACCCAGAGTCAATTTAGAGTTAACAATCAGCCTAAAATTTATAATTATAGCTTTTATTCTTATCAATCTCCTCCTGGAGGAGGAACCACAGCAACATGCATGTTTTTAAGTTTTGTACTTGTCAAT
This sequence comes from Garcialebias charrua, assembly GCA_038048925.1. Classification (NCBI taxonomy): domain Eukaryota; kingdom Metazoa; phylum Chordata; class Actinopteri; order Cyprinodontiformes; family Rivulidae; genus Garcialebias; species Garcialebias charrua. The sequence continues at coordinate 3,056 of JBBPBX010051824.1, forward strand.
AAAAAACTAAACTGGTAAGTTGCCAAAAAAACAATCACATCTAGTGTTTTTATTTGCAGTAGAACTTCTCATTAGACATTAAACAACGTATCTTATTGAAATAAAGAAGGTGAAACACAGCAACACCAAATGCACTTCAAACGCAGATTTATTTATAGAAATTATATTTTCACTCATTTGTTGCTGTGGTACATAACTGCACACAAACTTCTGGACCAACTGGAGCGTCATCCATCCCTGGACCAACTGGAGCGTCATCCATCTCCTGGACCAACTGGAGCTTCATCCATCCATCCCTGGAACTCACCTTATGCAGAAATATAACAGAAAGGAGGAAAAGAAAAGTACAGTATACAAACATTAGGGTTCATTTATGAACACACACAAACACACCTAGATTATATATAAAAGAAACCCACGCACACACACACACACCTATATTATATATATATATATAAATAAACACAACAGACACCTATATTATATATACAGTATAAATAAATATACACAGACAGCATACATACAGTATATAGGTGCGTGTGTTTATTTGCCAGTTATGCACGAAAATAGTATCATTTAATCACTGACTACATAAAATCATTAAACTAAAAGCTGTCTCTTAAATCATACCTGGTGTTCTCGTTCCTCTGGAGGATACAGAGTCTTTTTTCAGGTGGTTTCTCGTAGCCCAGCCACAAAGAAGGATGCAGGTTTTTGTTTTCGGAGCCTGTTCAACACACACTAGTTGCAGCCACAAATTCAGCTTCGTCTGATTATTCTTACAGCCACGAACAGCGCAACAGGTACCAGAGCTCCACAAGACATCTTCGTGACAATATTAGCTCAAAATAACAGAAAACAGAACTTTAACAGAACTTCTACGATGCGCACAGATAAACAAGTAAACAACGAGGAGCCAATGCAGAAATTCTACTTCCGGGGTCAAAACGGAAGTAAGTCCCATAATCGCAAATACAGTGCCACCTTCAGGAATATTGTGGATAGAGAACCTTATATTGTATTAATTGTAAATTGGAGATTCTAGTCAATTTAAAAGTATTTGAACATACTTGAGACCAAATTTTTTGTTCAAAGTTGATTGATAAATCTGACTCCCATTTTTCAACAGGTAGTGCTATCGAGTCATCGATTCTAGACAATTTTTTGTATATTTTAGATAATAATTTGGGTGGTTGAAAATTAATAAACTCTAACACACATGTTGGTGTTTCCAACAATGTTTTATTAAGCTTAAATTTCTTTTTTACAATTGACTTAATTTGTTGGTATTGTAGGAAATATTTATTATCAATGTCATATTGTATTATTAATTTATTAAATGGAATAAAGTCTATACCCTCAAATATGTGTTCCAGACATTCAATACCTTTCATTCTCCAACCTGGGAAATTTAACATATTATTTTCTTGTTGAATGTCAGGATTGTTCCAGAGAGGTGTATGTCTACATGGGAGTAGTGAAGACTTTGTCATTTTCAGATACTCCCACCATGCTGTCAGAGATGAGCTAATATTGATGCTCTTAAAGCAGACATGTCTTTTTAAATCTGTACTGATAAATGGTAGATCTGAAATCCTAATATTATTACATAAAGTTTGTTCTATATCTATCCAAGTTTCATCTAGTGCATTCGGTTTTAACCACTTTGATATATATTGTAACCTGTTTGCTAAATAGTAGTAATAAAAGTTTGGAAGTTCTAATCCTCCGGTATCTTTAGATTTTTGTAATGTTTTTAAACTAATACGCGGAGTTTTATTGTTCCAAAGGAATTTAGATATAGAAGAGTCCAGGGACTTAAACCATTCATTTGAAGGTTTATTTGGAATCATTGAGAATAAATAATTTATTCTCGGCAGCACCATCATTTTTACTGAGGCAACTCTTCCCATAAGTGATATGGGTAGAGATCTCCATCTAGTAAGATCGTCTTCAATTTTCTTTAATAGTGGGATATGATTTAATTTTATTAAATCCTCCAATTTAGGAGAGATATTAACACCTAAATATTTAATATTACCTGATTGTAGTCTTTCATTAAGAGAATTATTAAACACACAATTTATCGGAAGCACTGTAGATTTTGTCCAGTTTATAGAATAATCAGAAACTTTTGAAAATGAGTTTATTAACTTGATAACATTGGATATTGAGTTTCCTGAGTTCTCAAGAAAAAGCAAAACATCGTCAGCATAAAGACTCATTTTATGTTCTATGTTTCTACCCTTTATGCCTTTAATATCAACACTTTGCCTTATTGCTGCTGCTAACGGTTCAATAAAAATAGCAAATAATGCTGGTGAAAGTGGACAACCTTGCCTGGTGCCCCTCTGTAAACAGAAGCTTGAAGATAATTGATTATTTGTCCTGACACACGCTGTTGGTGAACTATATAATATTTTTAACCAGTTAATGAAGTAATCCCCAAATCCAAATTTATTTAAGGTAGCAAATAAGAAATTCCAATTTACTCTATCGAATGCTTTTTCAGCATCTAAAGAAAAAATAGCTGTTTCAATATTTTTAAAATACGAATACTCTATTACATTATATAATCTTCGTGTATTTGTGTCTGAGTGTCTTCCTTTTATGAATCCGGTTTGGTCTGGATGTATAATAACAGGAGTTATCTTCTCTAGTCTTTTAGATAAGACTTTACAAATTATTTTAACATCAACATTAATGAGAGAGATTGGACGATAACTCGTAGGTAATACTGGGTCTTTGCCTGGCTTTAATAAGAGACTAATGTTGGCTGAATTCATATGTGTTGGTAGCCTGCCATTTTCTTCTGACTAAATAAGCATTTCTAAAAAGAAAAGGTGACCCGCCATTTTCCAGCCAATAAAAACAGAGTTTGTAACCAGCCAATAAAAACAGAGCTTGAATTTGAATCAGCCAATAAAAACAGAGCTTGAATTTGAAATTCAACAGACCACAAGGGGGCAGAGCCACATATGGCTCTGAGGGGGAGGGATCAGAATGCTTTGCCTGTTGAAAATATTTCTAAGTGCTGCAGTTCTACAGAAACTGCATACTGAACCTTTAATAACTACGTTGACAAGAATTCAAATTAAAAACAAACAGACAGTTGGACCTTTCTGTTGGCACATTACTTAAAGTTTACCATGATGAAAATAAACATAAGGAGGAGTTTAAGGAGGAAAGATAAAAGATTGAAAGGAAATGGTTGAATCTTATCTTGAGATGTTTAACCAGAGATAGCACCCTCTGCTTGGTTTCGGCTGGACGTCCGTACCGTGATGAAACGACTTTTACCTTCGTGAAGATGATCCTGTCTCGACTCCGGTAAATTAGTCAAACCAGACGCGCATGCTGCTGCGTTTTACAGGCGACCCACGTTCATCTTGCCACGGTCTCGAGACCGTCTGCGTCGGCCTCCCAGAGTAATGCCCAGCTCTGGTTTTGTTTCAAGATAACTTCCAGAAAGAGTGTCACCGCTTGGAGCTGTGACACTCGAAGGGGTTCACAGCTGACGTGCTGTTTGAACCTTTGCTGAAGACGTGGGCCCTTGGTGCATGGCCGGGACGTACATCAGCTTGGAGAAAAACGTCCGTGCATCTTCCCTTCTCCCCGAGAACTCATCAGCTCAGCTTCTCCCCGAGAACTGAGTCCCAGCACGGAGACAAAACAAAACCTGCAGGTGTGAAAACAGAGCACTCTCTGTTTGAGCACAGATGAATTGTTTTTAGAACGGACGGGAGACCGAAGATTAAGTTATGTCTAGAACTTTTCTTTCGTTCCAAAAACAGTTCAAACAAATAGACGGATTGTTCATTCAACTTTAGACACTTATTCTGCAGAGAGCAGACAGTTTAAAGCAAGATCATTCTGAGATGTTCTCTTAACTTTGGCATATTTAAAATATACCAGCTTAGTAAAATCATCATTAAATGACAAAAATATACTGTTGATCAATTATGAATTAACACACATTAAAAAGAAAGTTCAATCTGATTAATTGGTGTCCATTAATTCAACATAATTCTAACAAAAAGTAGTGTCCACTTGTGTCCTTGAGCTCCAAGCAAGTGTAACACTGAGAGTTTCAGAGAGGTGTGAACCCTAAAATATCAAAGACGAGGTGTATCACTACAGTCCCCCTTTTTGGAAGTCATCGCCTGTCCTTGGAGATGAGTTCCAACCCGAAAGGATACCACCGAATGTCTCTGACCTCTATGTAATCCAGCAAGTGGAAAAAAAGTCAAAAAAAAAAGTTCAAAATTATACTCCCATAATGTTTTTGGAAATTCCATACTGTTCGTAGGTAATCCCATTGCGGCAAGCTTTTAATCCTTTGGAAAACATAGTCTGTTAACCCATGGAGAACTGAGTCTGTGATCCCTTGGAAAACAAAGTCTTATAATCCACAACGGTAAATCCACAACGATGGGGTTATTGATTTCATCAGCAAGAATGGTTTTAATCAGCATGTAGAGGGGATCCCTCGATTGAAGCAGAGGAGGCGGGCCTTGGATGAAGGTTGAAGACCAACGTTGGATCAGCAGGTCCCCACATCGAAGGTTGCAGGCTGGATGGCTTCCAGTCGGTGCCACCCTGGTTCAATGTGTCATGCAATTATGTGGTTTTAGGTGGGCTTATGATAGGGATTCTACATTAAGCCTTACCTATATGCACCTGGTATGTAAGCTATCATGGATTAGATCAGCTACAATTACCAATTAAGGGGTGGATCAATGCTGTAAAAATCAGAAATAGGGATCTATACCTATAGAAATGTGGAGGGCTTCTGTAACGAAGGCCTCTTCATTCAAACTATTCCTCCATTCATTATTTAGTTTAGGTTAAACTAAAATAAAAAAATGAAACTAGTTTGGTCTAAATGTCTGTTGTCTTTTAGACGAACGACGCAAGATTTGGTAATCCCTAAAAATTTTGAAGTCTATGGCGAGACTCATCAAAATGAATAGATCTAGAATAGAAACGATCGAATCGGTTCTATCTAAATGATTGGGAGATCAGTGTAGATTATAGTACCTTAAGTAGTATTAATCTACAATGACTTTTCAAAGATTGAGATCTTTAACAAAATGAACAGCATGTTGGCATAGTTAAATCCATTTAAGTCTTCAACTTATCAACAATCAAAACCTCTTTTGGCTGGGAGTGTTCAGAAAACAATAACAACGTCAATAACACAAAAGTAGCAATCAAGCAACTAAAAACAACGTTTCACTACGTCAAACTCACTCTGGTCGTCAGATTCCAACGTGTCACACACAAGAAAAACAGTTCTTAGCTTTATAACCGATGTCAATTAAATCCTGCAGATTTAAACGGTTGTTAAGGTTAGTTTTTGTTGTGGGTTTTATGCTTAGCGTTTCTAAGTTCTAGTTGGAACGGTTTCTTTTCGCAACTAGAATAGTTTAAACTGTTTAGTTTATTTACTATCCTGTGCTTGGACGACCTTATTTTCCCATGAAGTCTGTGAGTTTGCGAGATCTTTGTCGTTTGTGGGGTTATTGAAATCTTTGTCCTTGACATGGGCATGACCTAACATCACCCCCCTGTGGTCATGAGGGACCATGCACACGGGTGTGGACGTCCGTCCATGGGCACGAGTTAGGATGCCATTGTTTAGTCTAAGCTGTTCGCGCAGTTTATGGGGAACCTTGTACAGGAACCTTACAGGTTTCGGCCAACGTACCTCTGTACGTTTACCTCTTTCTGCGTAATGCAGGTGTGTCACAACCGTCGGAGCAGTCGCAGGCGTGTCTGACAGGTCAGACCGCGACGTGTCACTGTCGTTATGAGGTGTGTCTTCCCACTTCATGAATGAAGAGGCGCTCTTTGAGTCTGTAAGAACTATGTCATCTCTGAGTAGTTCTAGATTCAAATGCTCTTGAACCAAGGTTTCATTGAAAGCTTGGATGATAACTGAATTACCTGTCCCAGAGGACAGCACAGCGTTCTCGGTGCGTGATCCTTGGACCTCTACACCGTCCTCTACCTGTGGTAGGAAGTGTGAGTCTGCCCCCCTTTTGTTTGAGGAGGGGTCCTCAAAATCTGTAACAATGGAGTCCAAGTGACTGTCAGCGTGTTGTAGACTGTCACCTTCTGGACTCAGATGTCCTCGAACCAAGACTTCACTGAAATCTTGGCTGTATGCCGAATTACCTGTCCCACAGGACAGTACAGCGTCCTCGGTGTGGGACCCATGGATCTCCACACCTTCTTCTACCGGTGGTAGGTAGTGCTCAGTGAGTGCTGAAGGTGTCAGCTCGCAGAGGAGGTTGACATGTTGGGCCAGAGTCTGGTCCACCTGTTGAGTCTCCTCTGTATATGAAGGTTCACTTACCGGGTCTGTGGTCTCGGTTGGGGAATCCCTTGTGACCTTAGCGGTACCTGTTGTTAGACAGTCAGTGTCCCGACCTTGGGAAGGTACCACGATTGGCAGTGGACTGCTCACTGTGGCCCACATTGTCTGATTGCCATAATTTATAATCGCTTCAAAGCGATTTATAAAATCTTGGCCAACCACAAATGGAGCCCGGAGTGAGTCAAGTTCAGACACATATACCGGGTGGTATAGTGACATCTCGCCAATCTGCATGTGAACCATGGCTATTAGGGTTGTCCTCGCCTTTGCGAGGCCTTGTTGCTCACCATAAGTGTATTTCACAAAGGGTATTTGCCTGTCAACATCGTTAGCGGCGGTCCTTAGCTCCTCAAACAGTTCGGCTGACATGGTAGACACGTCTGAGCCGCTAACCAGGAGCGCTTCTTGCGCGAGGACCCCTTCCAATGTGAGTGGCAGGTAAGCTCTCTTAGCTATCCCCCTTTTTATAAAGTTACACAGAAACCGTTCAGGTTTTTCCACACGTTTCTGTGTACGTGTGACTCTGTCTGTGTAATCGTCGTCGCTGTCAGCATCATGATGGCTGTCTGCCTCATGACCTTCAGGATGCGGATTTTCAGCAATTTGTTTGCTGTCAGCATCTGGACTTTCAGGACGCTGATCATCAGCAATTTGTTTGCTGTCAGCATTTATGTCAGTGTTGACGTTGTTGTTGTCAACTGTGTGCACTGAGTTGTTGCAAAAGGCAGTGCAGCGCGTCGCTTCTTCAGGTTGAACAACGTTGTTTGTGTTATCATCAAGGACAACGTCACACGTTGTGTCAGCTTGGTCAACCACTGTAACAATCAAATCATTTGACAAACAACTCACAATCTCAGTCACGTCCACGCGCGGAGGCGCCGCTTCCATAATCTGGAGCATGTGTGACTCATTGCATGTCTCGAGCTGTGCAGCTCGAGGGGCAGGGGCAGGAGGGCCGCTTCTCGGGGGCACATGTCGGGACAGACCATTTTTCAAAGGGTCACGGTTCCCAGACATCAACTTCTCTCGAAGTTCACCCACTGTGAGACCTAGGTGAGAACTCTTTTGGTTCGATCTGAACCATCTTGGTTCATCTAGAGAGCGAACACCTGCCTTTTGTGGTTCATTGCTCATCACAGGGTTTTCAACCTGAGGCGAAAGAGGAGCGGTACTCCTTGTGGTCCGATCAGAGTCATTGTTCCAGCTGGACACAACCTGTGGTTTGTTATCATGAGGATTCTGTTCACTCACGCACTCTATAGGAGAGGAAACCTCTTCTAATGTCTGCGAGTGGGATGTGACCTTTTGACCTGTACAAACCTCTGATGGTATCCTAGGTTGTATTTCGGCCTCAAAAACTGACGCAGCATATTGTCTTATCACTTCCATAGAATCTTTTTTGCAATCAACCAGAAAATGAACACATTTCATTTGAAAAGGCATAAGATTCAAAATGAAAAGACGTTTAAACTCCACATTTTCCTCTAATCCAGGGACAGTTTTGTCCTTTGTGCAAGCAGAGAGGAGCCTGTCGTAAAACACCAGGGGATGTTCACCTGGTTCCTGTAGGACGTTCTTAGCAGCTAAACATCTTTCAAATGATGAAACAAGCCCACAATTTGTTGATGCACCTGCCAGGACGTCCATCTTTGTACTGATCTTCTGTGAAAACTCAAGTAAAATGGGTCTTATTTCGCAGCGTGCAAACATGCAAATTGCATGAGCTGCTCAGAAAACATCCAAGTACAGCTTGTTCTGCACAGAATTTAAGATAAAATTGTCAAGTTTTATCAAAAAGCAGACATGTCTCTATTAAATCTGTGTAACTGTTCTGCCATCAACATTTGATTATGTGTGAAAATCAAATGAAAGGGTGCTGTGTGTACAATATTCTCAAAATGTTTCCCGTGTAAAACAGGAACATTCAACATGTACAAATTACAGGAAGACTGCGTCTTCTCTAGTAACCAGCAGGTGGGGTGAGCAGCGCTGGATAAATTTATCACAGCGACCGCAATTTCTCTATCTGACCGCTATAGAGGCGCTGTTATCACCCGTGAGCGAAGCTGCAGCTTTTGGCCCACAGACATCTAACACGGACGAAAAGCATCAAGCAGACAGACCCAAAGCGTTACGTGACAAAACTCTAGTATCCCCGTTCTCACAAAAATGAAATTATGTGAGTAAAATCGGTTGGACTGTGAAACATTTTAAACTGCGTTTAAAAGAAAAAAGGTCGGGCCTTCAAAGGAGCTGCAGCTCCCGGCGTCACGTGACCTGGTCACATGGCGATCGGCAGTCAACAGAGCAACAGACTCAATCCACCCATCAAAATCACAAAAACACCGCGTTTAAACAGTCTTTTCAATGACAGTAATGGACAAACAAGCCTGAAACTTGTCTGGGACAAGCAGCAAGTGAAAGTTGACGAGGAGCGGGGCTTCACCCACTGCGCAAGCGTCAACACTTACAGCGTAATCGACCAATCACAGCGAAGACAGAACTGTAGTTCTAAAACCCAAGTGTTCATGGGAAACTGTGTCTTCCAAACCTAACGCCGCCCACGTGCGACGCGCCGTTCGAGCGGTGCGGTGTGTTCACGGACCTATGGTCGGTCGAACAAAAGCGTGGAACGGACTTTTCAACGTTCTAAAACAGTCATAAACATCGCAAAACACCGCGGTTAAGCCAGTCTTCGACGATATCACGCGTATAGAACTGAAACAACACAAATAAACCATCAGAAATGTGTACATAAATGAATCTGACAACCAGCAGTCTACAGAAACCAACGTTCTTGAACACAACACACAATGGACCAATCACAGCGTTTTAAGCAGCCATCTTGTCTCTGTAATGCTAACGTTAGCTCGGCCCAAAGAGGACACACTTTCACAAAATAAACGTATTTTTACACCGCAGAAAACTCTGTAAATGAGCTCAACACATCCAGGCTAACCCCCACGCCCCCAAAGAAGGCAGCACGCTAACTGTTTACAACAACGGACTTTACGTCACTCGGAACCGGAGTGTCCGGTCCAAAAGCAGAGTGGGCTTTACCCGAACCTCGGCAGACAACACGTTGTAACAGATTAGGTAAAAATGGAGCAGCAAAGAGTGAATAGACCATCAACAGCGAACCCGCACATGTAATAGAATGAAGCAGAATCGTGACGCGGCGGTCACAACAATGAAAAATGCATGCAGCCTCGCGACACGTCATGAACGTCTCACAAACACAGACACAACATTTATCACTCATCCGCCTCAAGCATACGTTAAAATGTGAAAGAAAAAACAATTCTAACGGGAAAACGCACCAGACAATGCCACGATTAGCAATCTCTGAGACACTCACCAGCCAAAACTATTCCATAAGTCCACAACAGGATGCAAACTATGCCAACAACACCGCAACAATAAGCTACACAAAACAACTTATCAATTTAATCTTTCAGCAGACCGTACGCGGCCACCAATATGTAAAGGAAATCTATAGGCCGTTTGTGTAATTAAACACAAACGAGGTCAGTTTACTGACTTACCTATAGTTTTAGGTGCGCATCGCTGAGCAGACTTTTATCTGCACAAACATGCCACCAATTCACGGGGTCTCAACTTTTTCAGAATAAATCAATAAATCTGTGATGTGATTAGCCAGAAATGTAACTTCACGAGAGGCTTCAACTTATGTTGGTCTACCAAAAAAATAGACCTTTTATTGAAACTATCACAAAAATTACATTAAACATTTGTATCGATATTAGCTCTGATTTAATAACTACGTTGACAAGAATTCAAATTAAAACAAACAGACAATTGAAACTTAACTGTTGGCACATTACTTGACAGATTAAATGCTTATGAAAAATAAGAAATAGGAGGAAGGAGTACTGGAAGCTAAGTTAAGCTAAAGTTAATTATTTTGAAAACAACCAGGGTGGCAAGCTTTCCCATACGGATCTTAGCTGTACTTCCGACACGTGCAGCATACAAACGCCTCTTTACCTGGTGACGAGACGTCTTGCGAGGTGAGGACTGAGAAGTTTGTGGACACTAACGGACTGTGTTGTCCAGTGAACGTCCAGATGACTTCGTGCGTGTATGACTGGATCAGACGAGCGGGAGCACGCTTTCACCGGCAGGAACAGGCCCCAATCGCACTGGCTGAACTTTCAAAATAAAACTTTAGAAAACAAATTCTTCCAGAAGATGAGTGACGAGTTACAGTAAGCTTTACTGTAACTCCAGCTGAGACGTGGGTCGATTTGACACAATGACCGGGCCGTCTCCAGCTTTCCAGAGGAGAGAAGCAAGTTGTCCGTTAGTTCTCCCCATGCACTAACGAAAATGCAGGAAGTGCCCATTTATAGGGGAGGTGGGGACTGACCCACCTCCTTAACGGCTACAGGCTGGTTAACAAAATAAAAGATGGAAGTATGATCCCATAGGCAGAAAGTCTCTTGACGGACAACAGGAAAACTGTTTACATAAACAGCCAGGTGGCCTGCTTGTAAGCACAGAGAATATTATGGCTAACTTCATAGACAACACAAAGGAAGCTGCAAGTTAAACGTTTACTCTGTGTCAGGTTCTGTCCCTGTCTGTTTTCTTTAGGCTCTGTTTCTTTATGTTATTTTGTGTTCCCCTCCTGCCATACTTTGTTATTCTGAGCTTTGTTTACTGGTTTCTGTGTATCTCATTCAGTCTCTGTCATTTCCCACTCCTCAGTCTGTCTCTCTGTGCTCAGGCCTTCAGCATTAATCATTCACAGCTGGTCCTCATTCTAATCACCCCAGGTGCTCCTCACTGTCTCGTTTGTGTCAGTATATAAACTCTGTGTATTCACTCCTTGAGCACCGGGGCTTTGTCTTTCCACGGTGTATGATCTGCTCATCTCCTCTCCTCTCAGTAAGTGTTTTTGTTCCATCAGCATTATTATTTTTGTTAAATAAATCATTATTCATTTTACATTCGTGAGCCAGTCTGTTTTTCTGCACGTGGGTTCAAACATTAAGCAGCAGATCATGACAGAAAGCCCCGGTCATCAGAAAGAGCCCAGCAGAAAAATAGATATTTTTGAATGGCTCGCCCGTGAGGCAGACAAAACTGCTCAGAGGGACAAGGAGAAACAGGAACTGATGGAGGAGCCTGTGATCCGGTGGGGGGCGTTTCGGACTGAACCCGTCCGGAGACGAGGTCACCACAGCCCGGAGGTGGAGATCCTACCATCACCTCTTCTTGTGGAGGAAGAGGAAATGAGGTCTCAGTTCTGGGGGAGCCGCCTGGCTTTTAAGCCAGCTTCTTCCTCCACCCCGCCGGCTTATTGCTCGTCACATCTGCTGCTGTGGTCAGACGATGACGCTGAGCTGGAGGAGGAACTCTGGGGTGCGCCCGTCTTCAGCTCACACCACCAACGCAGCAGGAAGAGGCGGCAAAGAAGAGGCAAGACCACCGACTCTCAGCTTCATCCCTCTCCACCTCACCTCGCCGCTGCACCCCGCTGTCCGTCTCCTCCTCGCTCGCCACCAGATGTACAGCCCAGCCCTCGCTTTCTGGAGGAGGGAGAGAGGGTGTCACAGGAGGAGCTGGAACGTTGGCAGGCAGCTTTTGTGGCAAAGTACTTGCCATCTCTGGTCCTTGGTGCTTCGGCTGCTGCAGACCTCGACGCTTCGGCTGCTGCAGACCTCGACGCTTCGGCTGCTGCAGACCTCGACGCTTCGGCTGCTGCAGACCTCGACGCTTCGGCTGCTGCAGACCTCGACGCTTCGGCTGCTGCAGACCTCGACGCTTCGGCTGCTGCAGACCTCGACGCTTCGGCTGCTGCAGACCTCGTCTTCTCAGAGGGTCCAGACGCCGAGGGTCCAGACGCCGAGGGTCCAGACGCCGTCTCTTCGCCTGTCCTGGGTCCAGACGCCGTCTCTTCGCCTGTCCTGGGTCCAGACGCCGTCTCTTCGCCTGTCCTGGGTCCAGACGCCGTCTCTTCGCCTGTCCTGGGTCCAGACGCCGTCTCTTCGCCTGTCCTGGGTCCAGACGCCGTCTCTTCGCCTGTCCTGGGTCCAGACGCCGTCTCTTCGCCTGTCCTGGGTCCAGACGCCGTCTCTTCGCCTGTCCTGGGTCCAGACGCCGTCTCCTCGCCTGCAGACTCGACGGTGGTCTCCTCGCCTGCAGTCTCGACGGTGGTCTCCTCGCCTGCAGTCTCGACGGTGGTCTCCTCGCCTGCAGTCTCGACGGCGCCCGACGACGACTCAGAGGAGCCCGACAACGAGGGTCCTGACGACGAGGGTCCGGATGACGTCTCAGAGGAGCCCGACAACGAGGGTCCTGACGACGAGGGTCCGGATGACGTCTCAGAGGAGCCCGACAACGAGGGTCCTGACGACGAGGGTCCGGATGACGTCACAGAGGAGCACGACAACGAGGGTCCTGACGACGAGGGTCCGGATGACGTCACAGAGGAGCCCGACAACGTCTCACCGCCCGACGACGTCTCCGAGGGTCTCGACGAAGCAGACGACGTCTCCGAGGGTCTCGACGAAGCAGACGACGTCTCCGAGGGTCTCGACGAAGCAGACGACGTCTCCGAGGGTCTCGACGAAGCAGACGACGTCTCCGAGGGTCTCGACGAAGCAGACGACGTCTCCGAGGGTCTCGACGACGAGGTTCCCAACGACGTGGTCCTCAACGACGTCTCAGAGGGTCCTGACGACGGGGTCCCCGACGACGTGGTCCTCAACGACGTCTCAGAGGGTCCTGACGACGGGGGTCCCAGCGCCGCAGACGCCTCGTCCTCGACAGAGGGTCCCAGCGCCACAGACGTCTTATCGCCTGCCTCGGCGCCCGACAACATCTCGGCGCCCAACGACGGGGATCCTGGCGATGACGATGGTTGTGTTCCGGCCGACGTCTGTGTTCCGGCCGACGTCTGTGTTCCGGCCGACGTCTGTGTTCCGGCCGACGAAGAAAGTGTTCCGGCCGACTGTGGTGTCCCAGCCATCCCTTTCCTTGGGGGTGTGTTTCTTGCTGGACGGTACTCTGGTCGCCCGCCTGACGTGCTGCCGCATTATGGACGGCCTCCTGGACGTCCTCCAGATCGGGCTGGTGGTGATGAGCGGCCTCCTGGACGTCCTCCAGATCGGGCTGGTGGTGATGGGCGATCTCCTGGGCGCCCCCCGGATCGGGCTGATGTTGGCCCGCCGTCCTGCCTGTTGCCTCCCTCCGCCCGCCCTTGTTCTTGTGGGGTCCGTCTTGGGGGTGTCAGGTGCCACCCTTGAGGGGGGGGTTATGTCAGGTTCTGTCCCTGTCTGTTTTCTTTAGGCTCTGTTTCTTTATGTTATTTTGTGTTTCCCCTCCTGCCATACTTTGTTATTCTGAGCTTTGTTTACTGGTTTCTGTGTATCTCATTCAGTCTCTGTCATTTCCCACTCCTCAGTCTGTCTCTCTGTGCTCAGGCCTTCAGCATTAATCATTCACAGCTGGTCCTCATTCTAATCACCCCAGGTGCTCCTCACTGTCTCGTTTGTGTCAGTATATAAACTCTGTGTATTCACTCCTTGAGCACCGGGGCTTTGTCTTTCCACGGTGTATGATCTGCTCATCTCCTCTCCTCTCAGTAAGTGTTTTTGTTCCATCAGCATTATTATTTTTGTTAAATAAATCATTATTCATTTTACATTTGTGAGCCAGTCTGTTTTTCTGCACGTGGGTTCAAACATTAAGCAGCAGATCATGACACTCTGACCTTGTGCTTTAGATTCAAAGACTGCTTGTTCTGCAGAAATAAACCAGCAGAAGGGTCAAAGTCATGCGACAAGTAACAGATCATCATTGAAATGACAAAAATACTGTTTGATCAATTCTGAATTAACACACATTAAAGAGAAAGTTCAATCTGATTAATTAGTGTCCATTAATTCAAAATAATTGTAACAAAATATAGTGTCCACTTGTCTCCTTGAGCTCCAAGCAAGTGTAACACTGAGAGTTTCAGAGAGGTGTGAACCCTAAAATATCAAAGACGAGGTGTATCACTACATACTTCACAGTCACGAATGATCTCCTGCAAAATCACTGGGCAGTCTTTATCATAATTTCCGGAGCTTTGAATGAGTCTCTGCAGCCGGTCTGCTGAGGCATGTCCAAACTGTTTGTGAAGTTTCAGTAGAATTTTGCGTTTCTCATTTTTAGACATCTCTGCTGTGACCACGAGGATTTCATTTTCATCATCATTCACTTTTGCATCTCCATCTCTTATATCCACACAATAATGTCCTGAACTGGTAAGCTCAAGAGGGACTTGCTGTTTGAACATGACAACTTTGTCATTCTGCATGTCTAAAACAGTTCCTGCTCTCTTTAGGGACGTTTTGCTCAGCAGCAGAGGAATGCCAGCAGACACCACTTCAGTTTCAATGTTGCACTTTGTTTTCCCAATCTTAGCAGGCAGTTTTATTTTTCTACTGGATAGTACCACCTGACCATCTCCAAATCTGAAAGGCCTGCAGCTTGGGGTCTCTGTTTGCAACAGTTTGTCAATTTTACTCTTGCTTAGGTCTTTTATGTAGCTTTCTAGCCACTTTTCACCACATACAGTACGAGTGCAGGCAGTGTCAATAATAGCTGATCCCAATGCTTCAGTTAGGAAAATCTCTGAATCAGTCTCTATTTTTGTAAATAGAGTGATGTTACATTCCTCCACGTTTTCATCCTGTGTCAGTTTTACTTCATTTCTTCTGTGCGGACAGACTTTGGCCCAATGGTACGTGCTCTGACAAATAGCGCATTTTGTTCGCTTACCATATTTGTCGAGGGGGTTTGTGCCCTGCTGTGGTTGCCCCTGTCCGCCTTGTGACGAGCCGTAGTTTCGTCTGAATCTGCCCCTTGATCTTTGCTCAGCAAAATAAACTGCATCCTGAGTTTCTGTGCCGTTTCCTGCTGTTGCTTTTCCAAAAATCCGCTTCAAACCTGACTTCATGGAGGCAAACGTTAAGTCCGTGCATGCTGTGAGAGCAAGCTGCCTGCTTTGTTCATCAAGACACGCAGCGTCTAAGAGTTTAAATGCTAGTACAGCGTCAGGTAGTAGCATGTTATATTTCTTCATTCGATTGTAACGTTGTTCAAAATCTATGATGAAGTCTGCCATAGACATAGCGCTGTCTTTAGAGATAGCATCAAAAGCGGAGTATGCTTCATAAGCTCTGTCTTTTTCTTCTCTCAAAAATATCGTATCCAGTTTGTTAAACAAGATTTCCATACCATTATCTTTATTCAAGTCGTCTGCAGGTATCTCCAGTGCAATTTCTCTGGCTCTTCCTTCGAGGCCCAGCGCCACAGCCAGGGCCTGTTTCTTCTTTTCCAAGTCCGTAACACGTGTCCAAATATTAACTTCATTTTTCCAGCATTCGTATGGTCTTGCTTCATCAAGCTTCGGCGGAACTCTGTAATTGGCAGCCATCCTCTGCTACCATGTAAAGTCAAATAAACACGACGTTTATTTGTTTGTCGAACTCTTTATTCATCTGCCATTTACATCTGCTCCCGCTCACAGGCAGACACACACTGAAGCAGCACCTGCCGGGGAAAGTCCCAAAACCCAAAAACCCCCTTCCCCCTGCTAGTCTCACAAGAACATAAAACATCTCAGAGGTTAACACTACCAACTGAGCCACCGTGCTGTCAACTCTCAGATATTACCACATACAAAATTTCACTCAATGTTGGTAAAACAGATTAAGTTATAACCATTTTTTGGCATCGGATATTGGCATTTGTGGATTTTCCAGACATTTTGAATTAGATTGAGTTATTCAGTTGTCAATGTACGTGCAATGACTACTTTCTGAAAAGTTTAATAAAATCTGCTGAGTGGTTCATTATATATTGTTGCATCGGACAAACAGGGTAGACACCAACAATTAATGGTGACATTTTAAGCTAATATCTTGCACATAGAGAAGCACATGGAATATGTGTTGCAACTGACTCTCAGCTACAACCACATCAAATTTAATACAATGTCTGTAAAATTAACAGGATTCATATGTTTTTTAATGTTAGTTGGGTGTGATGACTATATTGAATTGGATTGGCTTTAAATTTCAATCAGATGTAAAAATACATCCACTGAATGTTCTCTGAACGTTTGATTAAACTCACACCAGTGGTTCATGCGATAGTTTGCTAACAGACGGATGCAAAGACATAAACATGGGCAAAAACAGTATACACCGCTTTTGCTTTTTCAGAGTCAGAGTCAGAGAGTCAGAGAGTCTTTATTGTCATTTGCACCGCATGTGGTACATGTGATGAAAACGAGATTATGTACACGGGGTCCCAGTTACATCCAACAACAAATGAAAGAGAAAAACAGTAATAACATCTAGAACTAACTAAGAAAAACATCAACTAGTAATACACTAAGCCTAATATAGTGGAAATAAACAGCAGCACGAACATGAGTTTGTATGAGCAGATGGTCACAGATGAACACAGCAACAAGAAAACAGATCAGCATCAGCATGATGTGATATTTTGCAGTGTTTATTTTTATTTTATTTTTATTTATTCATGAGTCTAACAGCCTCAGGGTAGAAGCTGTTCCTCAGTCTAGTGGTTCTACACTTGATGCTCCTCAACCTCCGTCCTGAGGGGAGTGGGGCAAAGAGTGAGTGTGCTGGATGAGTGAGGTCTTTCATGATGCAGGTGGCTCTTTTCCTGCATCTGGAGGTGTAAATGTCTGTGATGTGGGGAGACTGACTCCAACAGACTTCTGTGCAGCCTTCACCACTCTCTGTAGAGCTTTGACATGAAGCAATATTAAAGAAGTATCATAATAGAAACATAGTAAAAAGGGATCATTTTATAGCAACCAGACAAGCACTGGCCATAATAAAGCAGAGTGGAAAAAGAAAATGAGAAAAGCTGTGCAAACCCATTCGAGCGCAAAAAAACAAATCGCCTGAGGTATTTTCAGTAATCTCACATCAAATATTTGGAACAATAAAAGAAGATAAGCACAGAGGAAGGAGGAGGAATCAGGGAACTAGAACTTGCTGTACAAAAAGCAAAGGACACAATACCTTGGTTTAAATTGTCTACATTACAGCTGAAATTGAATGTGCCCATGTGTTGAGTGTGTGTCAGTGTGAATGGATGTAAGCTTCAGTTAAAAGCTCCCAACATGCTTCCCAATAGTTTCCATAATCTGTCATTTCCTGCTGTGTTAGCATTCAGAAACATCAAATGAACTGACAGGTCTCATTCTCTCCATTTCATACGTCATCCCGTCACAACATTTTTTGCTTCTCCTCACCCTGCTCTGAATACTTTGCCAAAAATCTTTTTTCTTTTACCTCCTCACATTTTCTGTGACTCAGCCGCTCCTACCCTGTCACCTCTCTGTCTCTCTTACCACACATCCTTTTTACATTTCACCTGAGCCCACTTTGTTTTTCTGTATGTGAAAATAGACCGAGCAGAGTTTCTGCTGATGGGGCGATATTGGATTATCAGACCATTTCATTTTACCAGGCCCGAGCAACTGTCATCATTAATTGCTTTAGCTACACAATGTGTGGAATTATTAGGCAATCTGCATTTATCTGGCCTACATTTATTATACAAATATAATATTTTAACACCTCAAACATAAATGTGTAACAAGAGATTAATTACAAACCAAGAATATTACAAACACAATTTTGCAGTTCGTTTGTTTGTGCTTGAATACACTTATAACAAATAACTACAACCCTAGCATTCCTTGAAGTCACCAACTAGACCTGTTGCGATAAACAATAAATCAATTAATTGTAAGATAAATGAAAATTATCAACCTCATTTTCATTTATTGGCTTATCGTTTCTTCGTCTCTCTCTTTCTACTGAAGACACTGGACGACAAAAGGCTCAACTCCGGTGCTCTTCACTGACCACGCCCTTTCTCTTTAAAATTTGTTTTAAAGGAGAAATGAAAAGTGTTTTTAAGCTAATAGTAGTCTAATGAAAAGCATAAAATAAGCTTGTTGAGAAATTTTCACAAGTCAAAAATGTCATCCTAACTCAAATTTAGACTTTGCAAAGTGAAGAAATTCTCATCTGGTGTTTTTGACCCCCCTCCCCCTGCCTGCTCTCCGTCCCCTGAATATGACATAGGCAGTGCAACTGGAGTTCTTGTTTGAATCCTCATACAGTAATATTAGTGTGTGTATCTAGTTGTGGACAAAAAGGTTTCAGTGTGTAGCAATTAGGGATGCAGCAAAAAAAATCTATTTTTTAAAGAATCAAGATTCTTAGTCCTGGCGATTCAGAATCGATTCTAAAAGCCCCAAAATCGATTTTAAAACTTTTTTTAAATTTTATATTGTATTTTTACCGCTCCTGTGCATTCGGCCGCTGTAGAATTTTGGCCGTGTAGGGCCACCGTAGTTAGTTAGCCAGGCAGCTCCCAATGGAGCCTGCTAGCAAAGACTCCTTGCTAGCAGGGGGGAGACAGCATGTTTCAACTAGGGATGGGGCCGATCCGATCCAGTATCGGTATCGGTATCCGATACCAGCCCTGTTTACATATCGGATTTTCAGAGCAGAGACTGCCATCTTTCCGATCCATGATGCACTGCAGTTGTCTTCAAACTATGGAATGGATTTCCTGAACGGAGGCGTGTTTTATGAGCCCAGAGTAGTAAGACCCGCCTCACATTCAGGAAATCCATTTCCTAGTTTGCCCCTTGCAGCCAGGTAAAACGTGAGTAAACACAGAGAGGACTGGAGGACTGTGGCTAACGGCTAACCAACTTTTCATCTTGGCATCAGAGTCGGTCAGAGTTTATTGATTTTTGCATGTCCGCGAACATGTCTGCTGTGTGGATGTGTTTTACTCTTGAAGCACCGCAAAGCAAGACAGCAGCGACGCGTGCATGTCTGCAACGCCGCTGTACAGAGAGGAGGAAGCTCCGTCGCGTCATATAATACCACAAACGTGATGAAACATTTGAAAAAGCACCACAATAAAGAGCAGGACAATTGTTTAGCCCGGCGGGAGAAAGACAAACGGAGCCGACAGAAATCACTTCTGGACTCGTTTCAACAGCAAGGTAAACTTCCGCTGAACAACGTGAAATGTCATCAAAACTTTGAGAAGCAGCCGCCTCCAAGCTGTCAGCAGGTGATTCCATGACATCCAAAGTGAACCCCTGTATGCTGTTGGACAGGTGAGGCATATTTTTGAATGTCTTGTAAATGTCTCCAAAGCTCTGTGGGATTATGAAAAACAAAAGGCTGAGCTGTGGCAGCCATCTTAAACTGGATGTACTTTAAAAGTCAACCAGTCGTAGAGAGCCCTTCAGTGATTATCTCTTGAAAGTTTAATCAAAATCTGTCCAGCGGGTCATGAGATATTTTGCTAACAGACGGCACCATTGATTCCAAATAAATAACGTTATAATTTTAAAGAAAGATCTTATGCATTCTACTAGTCCCTTGAATATGCTTTGGGAATGAGTCTCAGCTACTACCGCACCACATTTCATCTACATTTTTTGTCAAATTGACTGAGTTGTAGTCAATTTTGTGTTGTTTTCAGTTGGCTGTGGCAGCCATCTTAAACTGGATGTACTTTAAAAGTCAACCAGTCGTAGAGAGCCTTTCAGTGATTATCTCTTGAAAGTTTAATCAAAATCTGTCCAGCGGGTCATGAGATATTTTGCTAACAGACGACACCATTGATTCCAAATAAATAACGTTGTAATTTTAAAGAAAGATCTTATGCATTCTACTAATCCCTTGAATATGCTTTGGGAATGAGTCTCAGCTACTACCACACAAATTTTATCTAAATTTTTTGTCAAATTGACTGAGTTGTAGTCAATTTTGTGTTGTATAAGTTCAGTTAGCTGTGGCAGCCATCTTCAATTGGATGTACTTTAAAAGTCAACCAGTCGTAGAGAGCCCTTCAGTGATTATTTCTTGAAAGTTTAAACAAAATCTGTTCAGTTGTTCATAAGATATTTTGCTAACAGACAGATGCAGAATACAAACATAATTGTTGACTTTTGGAAGCATGTGATGAAAAAGAGACTGGGTGAAAGTAACTACAGTACTTAAAAGTACCGGTAGTTAGTTACACGTTTTGTGTTAGCAGAATTTGCACAGCCAAGAGAAGATTAATCTTCTCTCTAAGTACAGTGTATACAAATACTGTATATTTATGCATGCCCAAAAAGGCAACTTGAGGTAAGTTTTATTAATGTTGGATAAGTTTCTTAGTTACAATTAAATCCTGCTAACACAAAACATGTTTTTTTATTCCTTGCTTTAAAGTGGATATTAGTGGCTGAGGCTGTAATAATTTATTACAGCCTCATAAGGCACCTGAATGGTATCGGATCGGAAAAGTATCGGTATCGATCGATACCCAGTTTTAAAGTATCGGTATCGGATCGGAAGTGAAAAATGTGGATCGGTGCATCCCTAGTTTCAACTTGCTCCTTCATCTTTAAAAATCATTTTAGATCCTACTATGTTCTGGGGAAGACAGAGCTTAACAAGACATTGGTAACTGTTTCAGGACATTTTCAACACCCCCACTTCCACGTTAGCATACGGCGCTAGCATGCTAACGTTAGCATGCGGCGGCTAACGCACGGCTATTCGTATTTCCAGGATAGAAATGCCCATTAATGCACTAAATCACCAAACTGTTTTTGACAAACTAAAGTGATATCCTTCAGATTCAAAAAAGTCTTCTGCTTCCATTTTAAATGACAGACAGGAGGACAGTAATGATGGGTTTATAGCTTCAGTGTTATTGTAAGATAGCAAAGGAGGTCTTAATTGTGTCATAAAAGTGCGTCCAGAAAATTACTACAGAAATCACTGCACTTCGGCATGTAGCAGGAAAAATGTAAAAAACTATTTCTTTAAGCTACTGACTTGAAAAAAGCATACTAAGTATGTTTATGTGTGTTGTTTACTATATGAAATTCTTGTTATATCGATTTTTTCAG